>LR750847.1:0-43320 GCA_902729485.2 Mus minutoides | reverse complement strand
AAAGACATCAATAGCCATATGGTCCTATAACAAAAGCTTCTAAATATTATTGAATGTGTAGAATAGTCACATAAAATGAAGAATTGTGATTACCAAATTGCAAATACAACATTTCATCAGAAAGGAATGCATTAGACATCAAAATTTGACTAACTAATTATCTACCTAACAAGAGATAAATGCATAAAGTGTTTATTTTTCATTTGAATTTTATTTATTATTGATTATTTCATTCTTCTTGAACCTATTTTTATTGCAAGTTGTTAAGAATCAAATACTCCCAGAACAACTCAAATTGTCTATTAATTTACTAGTTATGCAACGGCAATTGTTTTATACATTTCTGAGCATGGTCATTTATGGGTTTCTTTCACGTCTCTCACATGTGCTGTGTTTTACCATTTGTCTTAGAAATATGGGTCATCTGTCTCATAGGCTAGCCTCAATCACAGTGAGGACAAGGATACCTCTGAACTTCTGACTTTTCATCCTCTAACTCCCCAATGCTGGGGTTACACGTGTTTATCACCATACCAGGTTTCATGCATGTTAGAAAGGTCGTGCTGTGATTCATGCCTGCTAGGCAAGGACTAAGTGGGTTATATATTCACTGCTTTTGTTTTTTTGTTTTGGTTCATGGAAAGATATAGTTAGAAGATGTGTGTTGCTGGAGATGCAGTTTTCTACAGATATTGAGTATTTCATTTCTCTGAATGCATTTATGCTCATTACTCACGTGTACATATAAGTACACATATACACACATACATATAAATACATATACACACATACATATTCTTTGTTTTGTATCTAAGAAATGCCATTTAGTGTTCAGCTCCAGGTTTTCCGTTCTGCTCAATATTTCCTTTTATTTCTAATAGTCTTTAATAATACATTTTATATACACAAAGCTGTGCCGGTGTGGTCCTGCAGAAAACCAAAATATTACATGGAAATGGAATATACTTTTTTCTCATTTTCTCTTAAAAATTTCAGTGCATTGATATCAGTATTGTTAAGAATCTTAAGAGATTAGATTTCTTACTAACATATAGAATAAAGAAAACAAGTGGTTGCCAAAAAAAGAAATAGACATGCATAGTTGTGAGATAGATATTTTATGCTGCCCAAAAGAAGGAAATTGTCTCTGTAGGGGAGTTCTGATGCTTGATTTGTAGCCAAAATGCTAAATAAATGTTTCAACATCTCCTGATGCTGTCACCATTTTAATGTTCTTGACTTAATTTTTCTTCCTGGATCCACAGAAAATATTATTTACAGCTCCTAACAGATCTTTTTGCCCCAATTCTGAGGGGTACGTGGAGGAGGGATTTCACTTTATGTAAAATATATAACTATCTGAATGTGCATATGTGACGTTCACCTCATGTAGACACTCAGATATATTGTCTTCTGAATGTATGAAGTGTGGCTTTCACTACATGTAGACACACACACACATACACATACATGTATCTTATTATAATTTTGCATATCTTATATGCTGTTTTGTTTGCTTGGTTAGTTTGGTTTTTATTGTTTTTGTTTCATAGTATTGAAAATAGTAAAAGAAATCCTCTTCCTATTAATTAGTCACCCATAGGGACTATTTTTCATTACAAGGATGCCTATAGTCAAAAAAGTCAAGGAAGAGCAACAAGAATCCAGGAACATCCCCAGTATTTGACTTTTCCATCAGGGCTATGTAGGATTCCTTCTGTGAACCATAGAAATAATAAATGCTGAGCTCATTGGAACATAATCTCAATCAGCAAGATACCACTGCTTTCCAGATTTCCTCACAGGCCATTCTAATTCCATGCCAAAACTAGCCGTGGATTTCTTCCTTTTCATCTCCCCTGATGCCTTAGTCAATTATTGTCATTGCTCTGCCTCTCCACTTTTGATCTGAACCAGTCAGAGGAGGCTGGGTATCTGCAGGACTTAGTCTAAGGCCACAAACAACTCCAATCTATGAGAAAAGACAGAAATAAGACAAAAAAAAAAAAAGAAGGGGAACCCCTAACGTTTTCCTGGCAAACCATTCATCCTTTGGATTGCTGACTGGTCACAGAGTGGGATGAGGAATATGAAGGGTTTGGAAGATTTCTCCAGTTGATTGTCAAAGGAGATCTGTCTGAGGGGAAGAAAAAAGCAGGAAGGTGAGCAGGCATCTCAGTGAACCATAGGATGGTGTTGCTTCTCCCCTGGATCTTCATTATTCTATGGTAAGAAGATTTTTTCTTATTATTTCCCATTTATCTTAGAGGGAAGGGAGAGCATATAGCCATTGGGTGAATTTTATATTGCATAGTGAAAAACAAAACAAAATGAAACAAAACAAAACAAAACAAAACAAAAAAGAGGGATAGTGTGGCTGGTGTCTATGACGGGTCAAACTAGCACCCATGAAACCATGTATTTTCTCTGAGGCCAGGTGTGAGAATTTTTGACTCTCCACCTTCAGGCTAGAAAATTCCCAAGCTCAACTTGAAGATGAAGGCAACTTCTACTCTGAAAATGTCAGTCGGATTCTTGACAACTTGCTGGAAGGCTATGACAACCGTCTACGGCCGGGATTTGGAGGTAAGATACTGCATTTTTATTAGACCAAACGCTTGAACTTTCCTTCCTCTTTTATAACCATTCTCAGGCCCAGAGGAGTCAGAAAGAAGGTCCCTTACCAGGTGGTAAAGGGGAGGGGTAATAAGGCTTCATGTGTGTATTATCATCTCTTCCTCACTCTTTCCTCAATCACTGGCCACATGTAAGTTATCTTAACTCTATAAGCCTTACTGTCCTAAATGAAGGAGTGTGTGTGTGTGTGTGTGTGTGTGTGTGTGTGTGTGTGTGTGTTTTCATGGACATACCTGACTCACAGGCTTGTGTGAATATAGAAAGAGCTTTTCCATATGTCCTTTGAAAGTTATCAATATCAATAAGTTATTATCATTAGTCTTGGTAGTAATATTTAGTATTAAAGCACACCAATCTTGTCATTTTTCCATCCCTTGAGAGTCTCCTGGTGTGAACAGAATGAATTTAAAATAGAGTAACTGGATAACTTTTCAAAGTTGGTAAACTAAAGGTCATCCACTAGAAGTGGGTGGAAACAGGCAGAGCTTTGATTTTTCAGGTATGTGAAAAGGTTTTATGGACTCATCATGCTCTCTTAACAGTGCACAGATTAACAGCCCTGATTTTCTTGGATTATTTCAGGTGCTGTAACAGAAGTCAAAACAGACATCTATGTGACCAGCTTTGGACCTGTGTCAGATGTGGAGATGGTGAGTACACTGGATACTTTTATTTAGGAAAGAGAGCTGTTCTGGGACTAATGATTACAGTCATTATTGTCCATCTCTGCACATAACATATATATTTCTTCTAGAAATGCATGTGCATTAAAGCAGGGTACTGGCTCTACTTGGATACTTGAATTTGAGTTTGTTTTTAATATTACAGGCTCTCTTCCATTCACATGTCATGCAATGACTAGTAAGAAATTCTTTGTAAAGGTTCTTGCCATGTAAGAGTATACTGATGAGCGCTATGCTGATATATGCCTATTATTTGTTATGTATCATCATGAAAGCTTCTTGTCCAAACAGTGAAGAAGTCACTTGGATAGGTTCATGCTTTCCACCTTGTTCATTGCGGATGCATCAGTGGGTGTTCTAGAGACTGTTCCAGGTACAGATGGCTGTAGATTCGTAAGAGGTATTTATGGAAAGAGGCAATGAAAGCCTGAAGCCGTCTTTCTGAACAAAGTGTATCATGATATTCCTTTCCCAGTTTCCAGGTAGTATTTTTCTCCCAAGACAAACACCAAGACAGAAACTGTCATAAATGTCTTTTTAAAAGTATGCCATTAGCTTTTCTGGGGAAATTGTAATTCTGTATAAACAAGACAGTTTCTGGTAATTTATTTTCCTACTTTAGATTTGACATGAAAAAAATAAAAAAATAAATAAAGAAAAGGTGGATTAAAAAATAAAGTAAATGAGAGCCAAAAAGATAAGAAAGATGAAAGATATGGCAAGGGAGTGATGGAGAGATTGACAGAGGAAGGGAGGAAAGAAGGAAGATATGGAAGAGGGGTAGAAAGTGAGGAAGAGGCTCCGTTGAGAAATAAAAATCTTGAGATATAAAGGAAGAGTCACTATACTCAGGATACTTGTTATTTTAGTATCTTTTTTTTGCTTCACCTTTTTCTTTATTTCAAGAATAAACAAGTATGACACTTGATATTGCAGTAGTATTTCTGTCGTATGTGCCTCTCTTTAGATTATTTTGTGAAATGGAATCATTACAGTGGATTGTTGATGATTGTATAGATATATTCTGTGTGTATATATGCTTTTAAAAATTAATCACTATTTATATAAATAAGTATCATAGAGTAGGCAAAAATTAATGCAAAGCTTCATATAGTAGCAAGGTATTTGTCATTGACTTCTGTGATGGCCTTATAATTACATTTTAAAAATTAACATTGTCCTGTAAAGCCTTGGTTTAAAAATCAAAGCTGTGGTATTTATATTAAATATATAATTTTCTTTTAAAAATAATTATGATAATGTTTTCTTGTAAGTTCTCTAATAACACCATAAATCCATGGTATGGAGCATTATTCTTCGAATCAATGAAGGTTCATATTATTTGAATCAGACTGTGTGGAAGTTGTCCTCTGATCCCACCGTGAAGTTGAGTCACATGTGAGAAGGATTGGCTAGACTAGCTGCAGGTTGGATGTCAAGCAGGAAGGCTGAAGTATAAACATTCCCATGTGGTTTTCTTTCAAATTAAGGATGGCAGCAATGGAAAGCCCACAGCTGCAAAGTTGCCTGACTGGAGAGCCATGGAGGAACAATGTTAAGCAGAATCGGGCAGGAGAAAGATGAGGCCCAATAACATATCTAAGTTTTATAGTATTACAAACCTTGGGAGTTTGAGAAAAGCAAGGAATGACCCAAGTCACTATTTACGATTAAAAATCATTTACTGATTATGATAAAATAGCACCAATTCTAAGATCATTATTGATTACCAAACTAGTCAACTTCATTAAGAAGTTATTGGTGTGGAATTTGCTGTCTTGACTAAATTTGGAATTAGGTATAACTAATAAATAAACTGTTTCACAAAATATTTTCCCTTCTGTGTGAATACTTGTTTTTTCTCTTAGGAATATACAATGGATGTTTTCTTCCGCCAGACTTGGACTGATGAGAGGCTGAAGTTTAAAGGCCCTGCTGAGATTCTGAGCTTAAATAACTTGATGGTCAGTAAGATCTGGACTCCTGACACTTTTTTCCGGAATGGGAAAAAATCAATTGCTCACAACATGACCACCCCCAACAAGCTCTTCCGATTAATGCAGAATGGAACAATCCTCTATACCATGAGGTGAGTTGTCCTTTCTGTCTCTGCTATTCAGAGGCTGGGTCCATCATGGTAAACAGAATGTTCACTGTCTGCAGGCTCACCATCAACGCTGATTGTCCCATGAGATTGGTTAACTTCCCTATGGATGGACACGCCTGTCCACTCAAGTTTGGGAGCTGTAAGTTACACATTTCTGAAAGTTAAATAAGGCATTAGATATATGTACTTACTAGATTCCAGTTGCAGAATTGGAAAATGAAAGAAAATATTACTAGGAAACTTTCACTGTAAGCTCAGAAATAGCTTTTTGCCAATTATTAGAAGTTTCAGTTAATGAGATTTTTTTTAAAAGGCAACCTAGTTTATGTATTTTTTTTTCAATAGACAAGTCAGGTAATACTTGTTTTGAAGGAAAGAAAGCTAATGAGTTATGTCCACTGCTTTGTGTCATTTGCTTCAAAACTACAGATGCTTATCCTAAAAGTGAAATCATATATACATGGAAAAAAGGACCACTTTACTCAGTAGAAGTCCCAGAGGAATCTTCTAGCCTCCTCCAGTATGATTTGATTGGGCAAACAGTTTCTAGTGAGACAATTAAATCTAACACTGGTAAGAATTAAAAAAAAAAACATATTAATGTAACTCTAATACCTAATTTTCAAAACATCTAGTATTTTATTTCATGAATATTAGATGTTGACTAAATTTATTATTGTGAAGTCACAGCTTTGAAAAACTTGGTAAATAAAAACATTTCTGCAGTCTTGGAATGAATTATTCTATAATTTTATGATATAAGGTGCCATCAAAACCAACAAACAGGTATGCGTCTCTGCATCCAATCGTGTAATGTTCTTATATAATTTTAGACCATGTCTTTGCTTGTTTTCTTCCAAACTATGCCAATTTAAAATTTGCAAGTTTTATATTCACTGGATTCATTTTCATACTGTCAACAACAACTCTCCTAATAAGCATGTCTTCCAACAGGTGAATATGTAATAATGACAGTCTATTTCCACTTACAAAGGAAGATGGGCTATTTCATGATCCAGATATATACTCCGTGCATCATGACAGTCATTCTTTCTCAAGTGTCTTTTTGGATTAATAAGGAGTCAGTCCCAGCAAGAACCGTCTTTGGTATGCCTCACACTTTGTGTCCTGTTACCATTCAGTTTTCCCTTCTTAATGCCTAATGATTTTGCTGTGAATACTGACAACTGTGAGTTCTCTCAATACACAGAAAAACAAAACAAAACAAAAAAAAACAAAACAACAAAAAAACCCAGAGTCATATGTCACATAAAATGGCTCTCATCTTTTGCAAGTTGTGTGGTGAAACTAAAAAAAAAAATTACCATGCAAGAATTATTGTTTTTTTCTATGACTTAAGTGTTTTAGTTAGCAGTGCTAACATAATAATGGAAAAACCTGACATACCCATCCAGGAAAAGAGATGTTTAGTGAACCCACTCGTGTGAACTATATCTCACTTTCATTTGGTTGAATAAAATGAAGTTGGCATTTGAAGATCCCAAAGTAGATAAATATTGACAAATTTCCTATAATTCAGCCAAATGTGTACTTCCATTTGTGAAGAATAAAATCACTACTTGGTGGAGAAAACTTAAATAATAAGAACAAGAGTGGGAGTGAATATTATGAGAAGCAAATCCACTTTTTCCTGCATTTTTCATTTATATAAATTTAATAATATATATATAAAAGATTGGGTATATATGATTTATTATGATCAATTCTTCATGATTTATTATGATTTCTTATTTATGATTACCATTTATTATGACTATTACTGGATCTGCTTGTCAGATTACCAGAATAAAAGTCCTCATATGGGTATCATCAGCATTGCATATCTACAAATTACAGAAACTCCCTGTCACAATTCAGGCAGAAAACTTCCCAGCATTAAGGTGACGGAATTCTTTTCTGCATGGATAAATACTTTATTTTTTTTAATTCTTTACTTTAATTGAGTGACAAAATTTCATATTAGCTTCCTATTTCTGGTTTGCAATGAAAGATAATCTTGGCTTCTGAAAACTAAGATGGAGGATTTTAAAAGTTCAAATCACAGAAATTTGTTATATTTTTCTCAAACACGAAAGAAACAAGTAGAACTCTTCATGATTAGCATTTTATTATAGTTAATTTAGTTCAAGAAATATACTTATGATAATTTTATTTTCTAAGTTAGTGCACTAGGGTGGGAGATGTCCAGATGGTAACATCCGTGATAATGCAAGTAAAATCACAAGGTGGAGGCCACGTGGTCCCTTACTAGCCTGTTCTTGCAACCGTTTACAGGATTCCTGATGCTAAACACTGTTTCTCCATCTTTTTCATTCCAGGAATCACCACTGTTTTAACCATGACCACCTTAAGCATCAGTGCTCGGCACTCTCTACCCAAAGTGTCCTATGCAACCGCCATGGATTGGTTCATAGCTGTATGCTTTGCTTTTGTCTTTTCTGCTCTCATTGAATTCGCAGCTGTCAACTACTTCACCAATCTCCAGTCACAGAAGGCTGAAAGGCAGGCACAAACTGCAGCCATGCCCCCTGTGGCAAAGTCAAAAGCATCGGAATCACGGGAAGCAGAGATTGTGGTGGTAATTGTTTTGTCTTCTACTGTTAGTCAGCAGATAGAGAAAGCAAGCTCAATCAGTGGTAACATATGCATAAGCAGTCCTAAACAGTATTTGTTGAACTTAAATTATATAACTAGAGTTTCCAGGAGAATGTTGCTT
This sequence comes from Mus minutoides, assembly GCA_902729485.2. Taxonomy (NCBI): domain Eukaryota; kingdom Metazoa; phylum Chordata; class Mammalia; order Rodentia; family Muridae; genus Mus; species Mus minutoides. Next base: position 35,156 of record LR750847.1, on the reverse strand, counting down.
CTCACTTCACAGGGTGAAGCTAGGGAAAAAGCCTTCATTTATCTTTGCTCTAAAGTTTTGCTCTTCTTTCATCATCTTTACTTGACCTGGCAGACTCTAGGCTCTCAAAGGAGACTAGAAGATTCTGTTTAGCCATTGGAAATTTCCTTTGAACAGGTTCCCTTACAGTAACTAGGGAGAATAAAGTTGTGGGTTATTTTTTGTTTGTTTGTTTGTTTGTTGTTTTTGTTTTGTCCTAATGAGACTTCAGGGACTGAAGGAAAGGATACAACTCCTGTGGCATGGGTAGCTTCTTTATTTCATAAGGGGAGGAGTGAATGGAGCATAGAGGTTCTCTAAATGAAGGAAAGAAAAGAAAAGTAGGAAGGGAATAAAATAGAGGGAGAACGCCATTTATTGATCCATTCTAAGCAAACAGGAATATCCAATCTCAGAGGTCAGAGCAGAGTAGGCGTTCTTAAATGTCATAGTGTTTGCCAGAAATATGACTGGGTAGAAAAATCAGGAATTGATTCTAGAATTTCTGTTGTCTACATTACAAGCGAGTACTATTCTCTCCTCATCAAAATCTGAAGGAAACAAATGTACCCGAGCTTATACTGCAGGATAAAACACATCTTAGAATGTAGATGACATCATTCCCCAAAGTCTCCTTTTGATCTACTGATGTTTTCTGTTTATAAGTATATACAGAAAGAATATATATATATGAATATATGAAAGGTTTTATAACAAAACTATGCTCTAGGCTTAGTTTGACATGCTTGAAAATTATTTGTTTTTCAGGCAAGTTAGATTTCAAATATTTTTTAAAAAATATTTTATATTTTTGGAAAAAGTGAATTATATTGTAAATGATCTATATGCATACACATATGATCTACATTATGCAAAATTTATAATTGAACTTAACATATATCTTTAAAGAATTATTTAACAGAATTCAAAGTGGTTTGCAAAGGGTTACTGAAAAGAAAGTAGATGGCAAAATACACCCTGTGGAGCTTAAATCTATTCTTCTCAGGTAAAGTGAAACAGAGGTTGAACATTTCCCTGATTCATCCCCACATCACTAAGATTTTGTTTAGTTTTCTTTTATTTTTCCAGAGGAGATGATTAAGTCTAAGTTTGAGAATGAGAACAGAGCAGAAAGATAAATTCAACAGAAATAGGATAAATTAAAAGCACCTAAAATAATTCTAAATAAACTCATCAATTTAATGTTGCAGTATAATAAAAATAAATATTTTCTTTATTTTTATTTTATTACAATTCATAGTAGCAGGAGCATTTGGAGAATACCTAGAGTTATCGATAACTCTGTCTATTAAAGGTATTGTTTATTAAAAGATAGGAAGGGAGATCCCAAGTATTCCTATGTAAACTGTCTCCTGTGTTGCTAAAACAGCAACAAGATGAACAAGTCCTGAGGGATCTGCATTAAAAAATACATTTAAATCTTGTCAGAGCATTTTCTGTTGCAGATTCTACTTGTCTTTATGAAAAAATTCTTTTTTCCTATACTTCTCTGCTTAAAATATTTGAAAACAATGAATAGGGTATTTTTATTTGTTCCTGAAAGACTAAAGTATAAAAATTAAAACCAAAACTAACCAAACCCCAAAATACAAATTAAAGGAATCAAAATAAATACATGTGATTATGTAGGACATTTATATTTTATTTGTTCATGGCAAAACCTAGTAAGTGGCTTTATAGAATAGAGAAGAGTAAACATAAATTGTACATTGGCTATTTGCATTATACAATGCTATATTATGATTGCAAGGTCATTTTATTTTTTTCCCAAATACCATGACATTTAAAAATGCCTATTCAGTTGTAATCAAAACACTATTTTGAAAAGTTCTCCATTGAAACCACAGATTACTGTGGTGAAGGTGAAGTACATTAATTTGCTAGTTTCCTGTTACTTTAAAGGTCTAAGCCCTCTTTGCTGGGTTCCCCAGTGTGAATGCTCTCTACACCACCATTTGGTTCTCTTCACTAGTACTTTTCCTAATACAGTATGTGATCCTTACAAGAGGTGCGACAGCATTGGGAACCTGCACATAAAATTGCCTACAAAATTGACCGAAACTTCATTAGCCAGAAGAGACAATGATTATATCCTAATTGTCTCCTTATTCACTGATTGCTCGTTTTGACAACTGTCATCCATTTGTGGAGAGGTTATGGTAAATTATTCAGACCTTATGTATATGTAAAGTTTCTTACGCAGAAAGAATATGGAGTATCACCATATGCTTTTACCCCTCATTGAGCGGCTGTGTGGCAAGAAGAGAAATGGCAAGGAGGGAAATAAATCCAGGGTTGACTGTGACAAAGGCTTTGGCTAAAGATAAGGAGTAGTGTGAAAACATTCATGTGATTGTGTCTAACCCAATTTGAAGGAGTGTGCATTTCTAGAAGAATGATTTCGGACCTGAAAAGAGAAAGATGAGCTTGGCTTGTACAGAAGGCCAAAGCTAATGGCTAGAAACTGAGGTATAGAGACAGAAACGAAGTTGTTCTTTGTGTTGGTTCCTCTTCAATATGTATGCTACATCCTGAACATGCTATAGTCTACTACGCACAGAGATGTGAAGGATAGGACGCTGAAAGTTTCCTCTCCTTTTCCAAGTCGGCTAAGATTTCTTTCAACTCCATTCGTCCTCCCTATAAATAAGACTGTGAAAACCTCTAAGAAGCACAAAGCTCTGGGTGTCTCTTCGCCATGTGTGTTCCTTCCCATATATCCTAGGAATACAGGAGCAAATTAGGTGATGTGTGCTCGTTAGAGAGACGCTTGCTCCATATAGTCTATCAAATCCTCTTCCAGTTCTCTCAGAAACCAGTCTGGATTCCTTAGCAGCACTGATGTACCAGCGAGATGCCAATAAGCCATTTTTTTCAAAGGACATGTGTAATCCTCTATGGTCTCAATAATACTTTGCTACAACATAAACTGTTTATAAAAATAGTGCACCTCTAATTTTGCCATAATATTAACATGATGTTTTTGAACACTGTTTACAAATACTGTTTTGTTTCTTGGTTTGCTTGGTTTGCTTTTAATTTGGTCTTATTTTGGTGTGTACAATGAGTGGTTCTATAAATAACTGCTGTGAGTGTTGTGTCATGAGACTTGATTAGAATAGCTGTGATAAGAGTTTATATATTTAGGCCCTTGAGAGATGGCTCATTAGTTAAGAGTACTAGCTGCTCTCACTGAGGGTCTGGGTTCAGTTCCCTGCACCAATATGATGGTTGGTATCCATCTGCAACTCTAGGTCCAGAGTATTTAATGTTCTCTTCAGTCACAAGGCATAGCATGCACATGGTACACATGGTACACATACATACATGCAGGTAGAACACTTCTAGAAATAAAACAATAATAAATAACAAAAAATATTTTATAGAGATGATATATTTTGGCCACTTTATTTAAAATATTAGGCAAATATCAAGTATTTCTTTAATGCCTTATCTCTACCTCAAATAATTGATTATCATGTTGTCTACTTTAACTCAAAGTACCTTTGCAATATAATGTTACTTAAAACAAAGAATTGTGCTAAAAATACCCAGAGCAGGATGGCACTCAGCAGCAGGGGAGCTCAGGAAAATTTCAAAACCACAGGTGTTCCACTCCAAACACTGACAGCCCCAAGCTGAGCCCTCATCTGGACTCTGACAAAAGCCTATTTTACCATCAACCTAAGCTGTGGGCTTACAATAGAGCAGGTGGGGTCTGATACAAACCTGTAGCTTAAAGGGTTTGCAAAATTGGCTTTCTTTCCACTGCAGAAATGTAATGTTTTTATTCTAAATTGGCACCTAGTATCCTCTGGCTGCCAATTCTTAACTATCCAGTAGCTGTTGATTCAATGTACAGCATTAAATACAGAACTCCTGCATTTTCTTTATGTTCTTTTTTTTTATTAGATATTTTCTTAATTTACATTTCAACTGCTATCCCGAAAATCCCCTACCCCTACCCCTCCCTGTTCCCCTGCCCACCCACTCCCATTTCTTGGCCCTGGCGTTCACCTGTATTGGGGTATATAAAGTTTGCAGTATCAAGGGGCCTCTCCTCCCAATGATGCTGCTTCTGTTGGAACCCCTACCCAACTGGTTACTCTTTGTCTCTTGTCCTGTTACTGCAGGGCAGGGAAACCAACTGGATTTTAAACACATCTAGGCATTGGACAATGTCTGCATGTTGTCATAAACTGGAATGAGGGTGCTATTGGTACCTTGTAAAGCAAAGTCTTCAACATTGACCAAGATTATAGAGGACAGTCTTTATCCAGAAAAGAAAAAAAATGTCCAATCTAAAATGTTAATATTTTAAAGCCTAAGGAACACTTGGTAGTACTGTTGGAATGCTCAGGCTAATAACTGCTAATGGCAGGGTCTTCAGCACCTGATTTGAATCCAACCCTCTACACATACAGGCCTAAGTAAGGTTCCTTACTCCATTTCAATTTTTCATATCTAAAATGAGGATGATATGACATCAATGATGTTTTCAACGGGTAAGTAAAATTATTCATGTAAATTTCCTCATAGTACTTGTCAACTCCTGGAAAAATATTTACATTTTCATTCATCTGTTAATTAAGCATAAGATTTTGAAAATACACTCTGTTCCATGCACTAAAGAAGAAAATACCAACATCTTATAAGCTTATTATGTATTATATTTATAATCATTTTCTCAATCTCAATAAATGAGCCAGATTTTACCTTTCTGACTGAACTAGCAAGACAGGTTTCAGTCAGGTCATAGATGATGCTCACAGTGATGAGTCTGAAATGAAAGTCTCTGAGGGTTTCTTCTTCCATTCTATCATGGTTCTAGATATTTTGCTAGAGAAAAAGACTGTAGTGCTCTGTGTGTATGGAAGGAGGGTGGCGCTTATTTTGTAGAATGGAACAGTGACATTTTGTGGTTTCAGGTAGATAATAATTTAGCATTTTAATGGGTAAAACAAAATTAATGAAATTAGAGTCTGAGAAATATGAAAACACTCAGGAAATAGTGCCAATTTCATCTTTTAAGACACTAGTGTGTGGTATGTTAAGACCAAAATATTTTCACTCTGGAACAAGTAAACCATAGCCTAGTGGCCACAGGATTTAATCCTTAGCTATCACCAGTTTTAATAGATAATGTCACTCTTTCCATGGCCAGAATCAGACAAGTAGATCCTTACCTATTTTAGGTTCTTCCTCGTCAAGACCTATGAGTTATTTACTGTGTAAAAATGCCAACCATAGTACCAAGCCAACAAATAAAGCAACCTTCATATGAAATTCACCATGATTATATAAAATCAGTCTCATTTGTTACTTGTAGGAAGAAACAGATATTTGCCATGATTTATAAAAACACAGTGGGCTGGAATTTTTTTAAGATGTCAGTTGTTACTTAGAGATCCAGAAATTTCCATGGTGCATTAAACAAGGATGTCCAGGATAAAAAGAAAAATAAAAAACCAACACAAAATAAATAAAAGGATTCTTGAGTTCCTGCAGCCCAAATGTCACCACACTAGCAGGCTACTGTGATCCTGTGGCTCAGCTAGCACAGGAGAGATGGCTGTTTCATCCTGTGCTGCAGGGTGGCTGGCTTTAGCGACAGGAGTCTGTTCACAGGAGGAATAGAGCTTACCCGTGTTGCAAAGTAGTGAATTTGTTGCCAGAGAAGAAACATGGCCATTTTACCAAATCAAAGGTCAATATGCAGCAAGTGTTTGAAGGTAAGGAGCCAGTAAAACAACATTGCCCCAAGGAACATGATTGTCATAATGTGTAGACAAAAAACAAAAACAACGGGAGACAATGGAAAGGTACCTAGACTCCAATAGCCTGGAAGGATTCTAGATCCGATGAAATCAAAGTCTCTGAACTACGCTCACTAGTTTAGAGCAGAGATAAAAATGTATTGGAATTGAACAGACATTGAGTGGAGCCATGAGCTTTGCTAGAAGTGTAATCATAATAAACATGTTCCCCTTCCTTTGACCTCTACTTTCACAAATGTTAATTAATGCACTTAATATGTCTTTCAAAAGTGGTATGTCCTATAATTTCAGTAGAAATTAAACTCAGTGATAATTAAACTCAGAGCAGCTTTCAGGTTAAGTAGTTGAATGATGAATTATTTGGGATGAATTCAGAGAGAAGCCAGTGGAGTTCCTTGGGAAGATGAAGACTCTGTATCCAAATACTAGGTTTAAAGGCAAACAGATTTCAAAACACAAATATTCTCCCACTTGATTTGAAGATAGCATTAGTCCCTGGCCTTTGATATACATTGATTTGATGGATATTGGCTAATTCTTCTCTTAAACATCTTCTGGTTCAAACTCCTAAGAATGAGAATATTAAGATTTCGGGTATACCATCCGTGATCAGAACTAGGATTTCTATGTCATAAGTAAGTGTCCACATATTCTAAAACCCAAATGTATCCCACTATACACACACACACACACACACACACACACACACACACACACACATTCATATATTGAGGCAGAGACAGAGACCAAGAGAGATGGAGAGACAGAGACAGAAAGACAAAGACACTGAAATAGAAACAGAGACAGAGATCTGAGACAGTAAAAACTAGAGAGACATACTTGATCGAGTACATTTACTAGCTTAGAGGATTAAGTATAATTTTGTAACCTGAATCAGTTATACCTAAGAGTACAATTTTCTATGTAATTGCTCAAATATACTTAATTTTTGGCAAAAAAGAAAAAAAGGTGAAAGTGCGGCCATCTTCCGTGTTTACTTGAGGGCAGGATGAGTTGTTCACTGGTAGAGACATATTTAACATGTGCAAAGCCATGCACTTAAACTCTAGCACCACAAACACATACACAAAGTAAGTTTTGCTGTAACTTTTAGGAAAATGACAATATAACATACTACTGTGAATTTGTTGATGATTTGCCATACAGAGTTAATAAATATGTGTCAGTGGAAAGTCATGCCTGTCAAGGCAGAGACAGGGTATCTTTGTTAATTTGCTATGTTGATGATTGTTACCTTTCTTTCTTAGCATTCTGATTCCAAGTACCATCTGAAGAAGAGAATCAGCTCTCTGACTTTGCCCATCGTTCCATCTTCTGAGGCCAGCAAAGTCCTCAGTAGAAAGCCCATCTTACAATCAACGCCTGTCTCTCCCCCATTGCTCTTACCAGCCATTGGGGGTACCAGCAAAATAGATCAGTATTCTCGAATTCTCTTTCCAGTAGCATTTGCAGGATTCAACCTTGTGTACTGGATAGTTTACCTTTCCAAAGATACAATGGAAGTGAGCAGTACTGTCGAGTAGTTTGCAACCAGAAAAATCTGGATACTGTAGTTTGTCATTTTCCATTTTCCTCACTGACAGAACACAAATTATTGAGGTTAGTAGACATAGTCTCATTTCAGATATGACTTGAAAATTGAATGTCTGCATTTCACAATATGGAATGGGTATATATGGGCTAAAAACAATAATGCTACTCTTCAAAATTAAATTCAAAATTAAATTCAAAATTAAATTTAGAAGGCTACTGAAAATACAAAATTTTCTGTAAATAATAACAACAACAATAATAATGTGAATAAGGTAGATTCAAAATGAGTTTGCCAACCTTTGTCTTCATATTCAATATTTTTAATTGTCACTGTGAATAACATGTACCACATAGCAGATAAACTCAGACATACTGACCCTTCTAAAGCTTGCCTTAAATTTATTTATTTTGTCTTAGTTTCTACTCTAAGTATTTATTGGTATGTTTATAAAGCATGCTGGTGGCCTTTACAATTTTACAAGAACTTTCAGTGGCATTGGACTGCTTATATTGAGTTTAGACATTTCTTTTTAACCTTGCTGTGTTCTTTTACCCCAATAAAATGTAGCATTATATAAACATAAATAATACATAGTTAATAAATTATGTATGCATATGTACATAGCTTTAGTTATGCTGCAATACTGTTGCTATTTCCCACTAAATTCACATTTAAAAAGATGCTTGCTAACACCAGGAGGTTCTAGGAAGGTCACTTGGTGTACTATGGCTGTATATTCTGATTATGGCTACTATCATATGTTACACTTTCCTAAATATAATGCTAAATAAAACCACAACAGACCTGCATCTCTGGTTTTGATTCATAAACATGGGAGGATAAGTTTTCTTGGCTTCCTCTTCCTCTTCCTCAGTGTTACTAACAACCTTTCTGAGACACAGAAGGTGAGACTGCCAAGCACGGTCAGAGGCTGAGAAGGTTTGAATCACAGTCAATTAATGGCTGCTTCCTTTTGCTTCTCTAATATCGACACTGAAATCTGGAGGGCAATTCTCATCTCCTTTTTCCCCAGTACTTGGTGATTCCTCGGGGTTTCTCTTTTATAAACTTACTCTAGGGAGAGATAAATCAGGCATCAGAGAAGGCAGACCATACAGTCTCTTCAAATGGACTGAACCGCAGAATCCATTTACACATCCAAAAATACTTTTGTATAAATATTTTGTCCCTATCCATGAAAATACCCACCTACTACAGATAAACAATTTCAATTTTATTTAAAATATCCTTCTACTAAAGATGAAAGAGATAAGATTTCTGTTAAACTTATCTATTGTTTTGATTTTCAATCAAGTGTCTTTAAACTCTGTAGACTATTTTTACTTATAGAATAGGATTACTTAGGTACATTGTTCTAAAGATCATTTTAATAGTGAAAAATATGCTATTTCCTTACTCTATATAAGCAAAGATGGTATAATTACACAGAAATCCATTTATGGTTTAGGGAGTATGTTAAGTAATTAAAAGCCAAGTAGATCTCTATCTTAATCTAAGCTAGGCAATATTGAGTCTAACTTAATCTAAGCTAGGCAATATTGAGTCTTCATCTCAACTATGTCAAGCATATTCTGTTATTTTCTCCATTTAAAGACGAAAAAAGCAAGGCAGCAATGGAAGAGCCCTTGGTTATGTAATGCCATGTGATCACCTGTGAAATCATATGCATACAAGTAATAATATGTGGACTGAGCAGATTATAATTATATATTTATGAATCTATTTTTTACATTTATATATATGAAGCAATATAAAACTAGATGCCAATACATTTAAATAGAGTAAGAAAGGATGCAGTGGGGATAATTGCAGATGGGAAAGGGAACGGTATATTTTCCGTTAAAATATATATCTCTATATCTATCTGTCTCTATCTATCTATCTATCTATCTATCTATCTATCTATCTATCTATCTATCTATCTATAGAGAGAACTAAGGCATTCAGTACATGGAAAATGTTTAAAACTAAACCCATTAATGTACTACAGCTGTAAATCATTCCTGAGCACTGGTATTGTACCCTATCTAATTTACACCATAATCATAACCTTAATCCCACCTACTTCCATCTCATAAAATATAAGTCTTTTTTTGCGACTCCCTAGTGCTCCCTTACACTGAATTTCATTTCTTACGATTGTTTTCCTGGAATTTGACACCCTCCATATGTTTCTTATCTTCATTCTGAATCTTATCACAATGAACAATGCTTACTCTTTGCAGTAGAAACATAAATAAAAACATGTAAGGCCTAAATAATAAAATGATTTTATCCTTAATAAAATGATATTGAATAACATAACTCCATCAAATTATAAAACTTCCTGACTTCCATAGGATTATCCAGAATTCAGTTTCTCAATATACACCATGGGATGGGAGAGTAAAAGAAACTAACTGAAAAAAAGAGAGCTTCCCCAGTCAAATAATTTGGGGAAGAGATGCTGAATCCATATTAACACAGGTTTCTCTTCTACTAGACTTCCCACAGTCTTTATTGCACTTGTGTGAGCTGAGCTGCTAATAGTTTTCTGTGGGAAGATACCATTTCCTATCTCTTTATGGCTGTGAACTTCACTTTGCAAAAGAAAGTCTTAGCAATAGAATTCCCTAGAAAACAATCTGGGAAACACCACTTTAGGTACGATTTATATGATTCCCTCTATTACCCCCCAATTAAACAGATATGTAATTCAATGTGTAGATGGGGACTCCTGTTTTCATGGCCATTAGAAACCATATTATGGCTATAAATTAGAAATACAATTATGTAGTCCAACAGAGAGACTTTAAATTGTAAAAAAACCATGGTAAGATATGCAGACATGCTAACTCCAGGAAGCAGATAACCTGAAGGAATGGAGAGGTTTTATAGAATCTACAAGTCAAAGAAGGAGGCCTAATATAGTAGGACTCTGCCATCTGACTGGAGGACACAATCTGGCTGTGACAGAAGTTCAGTCTTCTGTGAAGGAAGCCACTGGAATGGGGAACCAAACTTTCTAAAACATTTATCCCTGCTTGGTCTTATAGCTCAGCTCTATGGAAGAGGCTTGGCCCTCAGAGAATTTAATGAGAGCTGTTGTACACTGGGGACCAAGTATAAAGGATATATTGCTTGTTTAAAAGTAATATCTTGTTTGTTCAGGTCTGCGCCAGCCCCGTGCCACCTTGGGCATGATCTCCCAGGCTCATGGATTGGAAGGATTAATATAGTAAAAATGGCTATCTTGCTGAAAGCAATCTACAGATTCAATGCAATCCCCATCAAAATTACAAGTCAATTCTTCACTGAGTTAGAAAGGGCAATTTCCAAATTCATCTGGAATAAAAAAACAAACAAACAAACAAACAAAAAAACCCTACCATAGCAAAAACTATTCTCAACAATAAAAGAACCTCTGGTGGAATCACCATGCCTAACCTCAAATGTACTACAGAGCAATTGTGATAAAAAACAAACAAACAAACAAACAAACAAACAAAAAAACACTGCATGGTACTGGTACAGAGAGAGACAAGTAGATCAATGGAATAGAATTGAAGACCCAGAAATGAATCCACACACGTATGGTCACTTGATCAAAGGAGCTAAAACCATCCAGTGGGAAAAAAGACAGCATTTTCAACAAATGGTGCTGGCTCAACTGGCAGTTAGCATGTAGAAGAATGTGAATTGATCCATACTTATCTCCTTGTACAAAGTTCAAGTATAAGTGGATCAAGGAACTCCACATAAAACCAGAGACACTAAAACTTATAGAGGAGAAAGTGGGGAAAACCCTTGAAAATATGGGCACAGGGGAAAAAAATTCCTGAACAGAACAGCAATGGCTTGTGCTGCAAGATCGAGAATCAACAAATGAGCCTCATAAAATTTCAAATTTCTGTAAGGCAAATGACATTGTCAATAAGACAAAAAGGCTACCAACAGACAGGGAAAGGCTCTTTCCCATCCTAAATCAGATAGGGGACAAATATCCAATATATTGCAAAGAACTCAAGAAGCTGGACTCCAGAAAATCAAATAACCCCATTAAAAATGGGGTGCAGAGCTAAACAAAGAATTCTCAACTGAGGAATACTGAATGGTTAAGAAACACCTGAAAAATGTTCAACATCCTTAATCATCAGGGAAATGTAAATCAAAACAACCCTGAGATTCCACCTCACACCAGTCAGAATGGCTAAGATCAAAAATTCATGTAACAGCAGATGCTGGCAAGGATGTAGTGACAAAGGAACACTCCTCCATTGCAGGTGGGATTGAAAGCTGATACAACCACTCTGGAAATAGTCTGGCGGTTCTTCAGAAAATTGGGCATAGTACTATGGGAAGATCCAGCAATACCTCTCCTGGGCATATACTCAGAAGATGTTTCAACTTGTAATAAGGACACATGCTCCACTATGATCATAGCAGCCTTATTTGTAATAGCCAGAAGCTGGAGAGAACCCAGATGTCCCTCAATAGAGGAATGGATATAGACAAGGTGGTACATTTATACAATGGAGTATAAACTCAGCTATTAAAAACCATAAATTTATGAAATTCTTAGATAAACAGATGGATCTTGACGATATCATCCTGAGTGAGGTATCCCAATCACAAAAAACTCACATAATATGCAGTAAGTGATAAACGGATATTAGCCCAGAAACTTAGAATACTCAAGATACAATTTGCAAAACACATGAAACTCAAGAAGAAGGAAGACCGAAGTGTGGATACTTTGTTCCTCTTTGGAATGGGGAACAAAATACCCATGGAGAGAGTTACAGAGACAAATTTGGAGCTGAGACAGAAGGAAGGACCATTCACAGACTGTCCCACCTGGTGATGCATCCCATAAACAGCCACCAAACCTAGACAATATTGCAAATGCCAGCAATTTTGTCCCTTATATAGCTGTCTCTTGTGAGGCTATGCCAGTGCCTGACAAAAGCAGAAGTGGATGCTCACAGTCATCTATTGGATGGAACCCAGCCCTCCACGCCCCGCCCCCAACAAAGGAGCTGGAGAAGTACTCAAGGAGCTGAAGGGGTCTGCAACCCTATAGGAGGAACAAAAATATGAACTAACCAGTACCACCAGAGCTCATGTCTGTAGCTGCATATGTGGAAGAAGATAGCCTAGTCGGCCATCATTGGGAGGATAGGCCCTTGGTCTTGTGAAGATTATATGGCCCAATACAGGGGAATGCCAGGGCTGGGAAGAGGGAGTGGATGGGTTGAACAGAAGGGTGGGGGAAGGGTATAGAGGACTTTCTGGATAACATTTGAAATGTAAATGAAGAAAATATCTAATGAAAAAATTTAAAAAGTAATATCCTTGGGAGGAGTAAAGTATGGTGATACTGAGAATACAGTTATCTAGACATAGGGACCAATTGTATCTTCCTACACTCTAGATTTCCTCTCTCTCCAGTAATCTTTATTTGCAGAAATTCCAGTGAGAGAGGAGAAAATTTTAGTCTCAGTTCAAGCATTAGAAACCTCAGAATAAAAGGTTAAACACAGAACAATAAATACTTGTCTAATGATATTTTAGTGTATTAATGCCATACACATATTTTGTGCATTTCTTCTATTTTGAAATAATAATATACAATTATTATTCATGAAAACCACATACAAACTTTTTTATGTTTTTAGAAATACATAGATATACTGAAAGTCATGTGAGTGTGTGTGTGTATGTGTGTGTGTGTGTGTGTGTGTGTGTGTGTGTGTGTGTGTGTATGCCTGTATGTGTGTCTGAATGCAGGAGTACACACACATGCTGTGGTCTATGTGTAAGGTCAGAAGATAACCTCAAATGCTTGTCTTCCCCTTCCATCATGTTTGAGATAGGGACTCTTTGGTATTTGCTCTTGCATATGTCAAAGTGTCTGGCCCATGAGCCTCTAGGAATTTTTGTGTCTATGGTTTGGGAGTATTAACATGGCAGGTATGCATTTTATTGTCAAATTATATCTGGGCTCTGAGGATTTGAATCCTGGTTTTCATTTTTATGTGGCAAGTGCTTTACTTGCTGAACCATCTCCCCATCCAGGGTTTTTTTTTTATTTCTATCTTTATACAACAATCACAGTGTCTATTTATGACTAATAATATTCATTCTTCTAATAAAATGACAATCTCACATCAATACTATTCTGAAAAGATTACATTGTGAAGCTATTCATTATGGAAGCAGCCCTTGTATTAAAGTAATTAAAAAGCGAGAGGAGTCATCAAAAAGATACTGTTTCCTAAAAGCATTTGTCACTTTATCTGTATCTATAGAATAAATAACAAGGAATAAAATATGTATGGCCACTGCATTCTCCATTTCTGTAATTATTTATTATGGTCACCCATATTTGACATTCATAATTGCTCTTCTGTTATTCTTTCCTCTCAGTCAGCATATTATCTGGTTGATTTAGGGCTATTTATCCATAAAAATCAATGAATGGTCCTGATGCAGGAATAGGACACCATCACTACACTCGTAAAGACTCCTTAAGCCAAAATGTCTCAGGGTTCTTTGCAATTCTGAGATTCCCAAACTTACTACCTGAGTTCACTCACTTATATTATGGAAGTTGCATCTTCACCTTCCTTACCAATTAACAACGGAACCTACTGTATCTTAAGTGACAAGGTGATAGTAGGATTTAAAATTTTATCATAAGTTCATAATCAGTACAAATAAAATGGAATCTAAGAGAAGCATGCCTTTGGCAATAAAAGAGTGTGTGAAGGTGACATTGAAGCTCTTTTGTTCCCTCGTTTATTTTACTTTAATTTTTTTGTCCTTTTCTTTTGTTTTTTTTTTTAATTTATTTACATTTCAAATGTTGTCTCCCTTCCTGCTCTACCCTCTGCATACCCCCATCCCATCCCCTTCTCTCCTTTCAGATTTGCCTGTATAGAGTGATCCTCCACCCACTCACCTATTCCTGCCTCACCATTCTAGCATTCCTCTACGATGGGGCATCATGCCTCCACTCTCATTGATGCCAGATAAGGCAATCCTCGGCTACATGTGTAGCCAAAGCCATGGGTCCCTCCACATATACTCTTTGTTTGGTGGTTTAGTACCTGGGAACTCTGTGAGGTCTATCTAGGGATCCATCCCATCTGAAGACACCAAAGCCAACACTATTGCTGAAGCCAAGATGCTCTTGCTGACAGGAACCTGATAATAGCTGACCCCTGAGAGGCTCAGCCAGTGCCTGACTAATGCAGATGCAGATACTCACAGCCAACCAACCATTGGACTGAGCCTGGGGAGACCAGTGGAAGGTCAGTGGAAGGAATGAAGGAGCTGAAGGGGATTGCAACCTCATAGGAAGAACAACAGGCTCCCCATCATTTATAAGAGTTAAGTGGCTTTCTCCATTTTTAGATTCTGCAGTCAGAAAAGGTAATCTGGCACATTTCTTCTCATCAAAAAAACAACTATAAGAATTTGGTATTGGGGTTACAAAGTATCTCAAGGTACTTTCATTACTATAAGGATCATCTTCATTGACTGTGGTAAGGTTTCATGTCATGAATAACTAGTGTCATTTTTCCCCATTTACTGTGATATTTCATGGAGATGATCAAATAGAACCTAATGTCTTCCAGAATCAAATGTAACCCATATAGAAAATAGCAATTATTTTAAAGGATGGATAACAAGTAAAAGGTTTTTATGTTTTCTTCTTGAGATATGATCCCCAAGGAACTAGCGTCCAGAAATTTAAGAAGAAGCCATTCCTAAGGATGATGAAGTCAACTCTGTCTGAGAAGGTAATATGCACCTAATGTCTGAACTAACTGCAATGTTGGACAGGAGAGTCATTGCATGGAAAGGTTTCATACCAGAACAGTATTGGGGTGGAGCTTGAACATTGTTTTTCATCCTGTCTATACATTATATATTAACAAATACATTAGCAGAAACAAGATGATGCTAAAATGGAAGCTGTGCATTTCAGGCACAATATTAAAAAGTAAACAAAGGTATGTGGATATCTAAGTGAAAAACAGTAGCATCCATACTGGGATGTCAACTGTCCTGACATGTATTTTAAAGTATGTTGTCTTAGTCAGGGTTTCTATTCCTGCACAAACATCATGACCAAGAAGCAAGTTGGGGAGGAAAGGGTTTATTCAGCTTACACTTCCACATTGCTGTCCATCACTGAAGGAAGCCAGGACAGTAACTCAAGCAGGTCAGGAAACAGGAGCTGATGCAGAAGCTGTGGAGGGATGTTTCTTACTGGCTTGCTTCCCCTGGCTTGCTCAGTCTGCTCTCTTATAGAACCCAAGACTGCCAGACCAGAGATGGTCCCACCCACAAAGGGCCTTTCCCCCTGAATCACTAATTGAGAAAATACCCCACAGCTAGATCTCATGGAGGTACTTCCCTAACTGAAGCTCCTTTCTCTGTGATAACCCCAGCTGTATCAAGTTGACACAAAACTAGCCAGTACGTATTTAAAATGCTTTGTTTGTTTGTTTGTTTGTTTGTTTGTTTGTTTTTGTGACACAGGGTTTCTCTGTATAGCCCTGACTGTCCTGGAGCTCACTTTGTAGACCAGGCTGGCCACGAACTCAGAAATCCGCCTGCCTCTGCCTCCTGAGTGCTGGGATTAAGGCGTGCACCACCATGCCCGGCTTAAAATGCTTTTTTTGAAGTGTTCAATTTAAGATGCTATACTGAGTTGCTCAGGGAACCATACAAAAAAGTAGGCTTTTTTTTTCATGAAGAACTTATTGGTAAAATTCCATTTACATATACTATATCAAATGAATTTATATATGCAAGTTGATCATCTTATATACTACTCTTAAGCATAAATTCACAATTGTTAAGACTATGGTTAAAAGCAGGGTACATCAGTGCAAAATAGTCCAATACTATGGAAATCAATGTGGATGTTCTCAAGAAATTAAATACAGAACTATCACATGACCCAGCCATAAAAATTTTTGATATATACCAAGTAGACACTAACTGTGACAAGATCACTCCAATATTTTTGTAATATTATCCACACTACCCAACATACAGAATCAACCTAGATGCTCACAAATAGACACATGTATAATTAAAATGTGGTAAATATACAAAATGGAGTTTTTTCCTCCATAAATATTAATGCAATAACTATCTATAGTAACATGGGTGGGACTGGAAAAGATTCTAATAAATATAATGAGACAGATTTATAAAAAATGACAGTGTATATTTTATTTCTGTCTTAGTTTGTTTTCCTATTGCTGTGAATAAAATACTGACTAAAAACAAGGTAAGGAAGAGGTTTATTTTACTTTACAGATTACAAACCATCATAGAGAGAATTCAGGGCAAAAACTCAAGACAGTTTTCCTGGAGGCAGGAACTGAAGCAGAATCCATAGAGAGGTGTTGTTTATTGTCTTGCTCCTCATGGGTTGGCTTGCTTTCTTACACAACCCCTTACCACTATCACAGGAATGTCACCAACCACAGTCATCAAGGCCCTCCTACATCATTCATTCATTTATTTATTCACCATCTATTATTTATCTATCATCTATCTATCATTATATATATACATACAATCTATCTCTTTATGAGCATCTATCTGTTATCTATGTCTCATTTTTATATTTGTTTCAAATAACTATGCACAAGTATCGCCCATAATATGTTTACAAAAAAATTCTCATTTGTCCAAGCAGTAAGAAAAATAGCATCCAAGAGATCTCATAGCAGAGATTCTGGACTGAATAGGTATGCTTATACAGTGAAACACATTTTAATTAAGTATCTTCAGGCAAATCACATAAAATATTTGAGTGCTTTTTATGTTAATAATGATCTTGTAGCATTGTTGTGAAAGTGTGTGTGTGTATATATATATATATATATATATATATATATATATATATATATATATATAATACAATTTCTGTTAATACTGTCTCAGATATATCATTTATCAACCAATGATAGATACTTTAGACTAGATATTGCTATTTAATTTTTATTTTCTTAGTGTCTAGTACAATATTTATATTTTACTGATATTTCATAAATCTTTCTTAAATAAATAACAGTCTCCTCTTCAATTAAATTTTTAAAAATTTCTTCAGTGTGCAAAATACCAGCTTTGCTTACCTGAGAAAGCTATTATTTCTCCAGGATCTGGCTCTGGCCTGCCTTCTGTTGCCAATCATGAAACCTTCTGATGTAAGAATTCAGAGCAGATACAGAGTATCATAATAGAAGGTAGTGTTTATAACAGAGTAAAGAAAAGTACTATCAAGGTGTGGGACTAGACAATGGCCACTGTGAAAATTAGGCAGGTTTTTTACTACTTCTAAAGTCCCTAGACCAGATACTACTTCCTTAGACATATTTCTCTGTCCAGGTGATTGACAGACCTATTTGGATTAATTCCTAGGCAATGAAATGCTGGCATGCCCTCATTTCTTATCAAAAGCCTTTGGACTGATAGTAATCTGACATGATTTACATGACCTACTAATGACCTTCTAGGAAATTTAGAATGTCATTTCCACACCCAGGACCAGAGATGTACATAGATTTCATTCATATCTCCAGTTGTCAGGGTCCAGCCAAAGAGGCATCTCTCTAAAACAAATAGAAATCATTTCACCTCTATTTTATAGTCTGCTGATTGTGAAGAATGGGTTTGTCCCCAAGGATAGTGATATAATTAGGTACCTAACATTTACAGCTCACATAATGTATTGAACAGTTTTCTTTTTAGAAAAGTCTCTTACAGGAAGTTTTAAGACATCTCCATATTTTGATGATAAGAAATTATGTAATTTGTCCATCAATAGAAAAGAAGGTCAGAAATAGTTTCTTCTGCCTTGTGCTGAATATCAAAGCTAGAGTGATAAGCATGCTGGGCAAGGGATCTACAGTGACCCAAATCCTAAACCCCAAACCCTAAACTTTGAATTCTGTTCTAGTTCTATTTGATCAAAAAAAAAATTGTTGCTGCTGTCTGTTAGCCTATATACAGCAGTTTAAATGACTAGGAAGGCTCAGAAAACCAAACGTATTAAACCAAAAAGTACTTGTATATGTTCTGGAGTTTCTGGTAGTAGCCACTTAGCAACCATATCTTCTGCCTGCCCCATTCACCCTACCTCTCTGTTTGTGAATCTGATATAATCATGAAGAAGCACTGTGCAGCAGAGAGTGGATTAGGGCACAGTGCTCTTGCCACTCGCCCACAGATAATCCAAATGGGCCTAATATGCAGTGTGTGTATTATTTATACCCTTTCATCTTTCTAGTAATTGTCCAACCTCTGGCTCTTTTCTCACTGTTATTAGTGAAAACAGATTTAGATCAGGCTATTATGAAATTCATTAGCAGGTCATCTGAATGTCACTTGGCAAAAGAGAGTGGGAGGAAGGCATGTGTACAATTATCTATGAATTTACAATTGTCATTCTTCCCCCATAATGCTTCTGCGTTCTTATTTGTAATATTAGGATACCAAACTCCTTCACTTTAATTGTGAGAATGAAAAAGTTAAAAATAGAAATTATATGCATTCAGAGATTGATGAAGTATAGCATTTGAGGAATAACAATCAGTGCTATGGTCACAATTTTATAAAAATCAAAATATTCACAGAATAATAGGAAAGTTGTGGTTCAGTATTTATTTGTTATGCAAGCACTAATATGCATATCAAATGTCATTTTATTTATTTATTTATTTATTTATTTATTTATTCATTTATTTATTTATTTGGATTTTCAAGACAGAGTTTTTCCATGTAGCTTTGGCCTTCCTGGAACTCACTCCCATAGACCAGGCTGTACTCACACTCAGAGATCTACCTGCCTCTGCCTCCCAAGTGCTGGGATTGAAGGCATGTGTTACTACCACCTGGCTGTGGTTATCATTTTTATTTTTTAATTTAATTTTATTTGTAATTCATTTTTTACACTCTATATTTCATTCCCATCCCCTTTCCATCCACCCTCCAACTTCTCCACATCCCATACTGCCTCACCACCACACCCTCTCTCCAAATGGATGTCCCTACCCTCCACCCCATCTGATCTCTATACTCTCTGGGGTCTCTAGTCTCTTGAGGGTTAGGTGCATCATCTCTGAATGAACATAGACCTGGAAGTCCTCTACTCTATATGTGTTGGGGGCCTCATATCAGTTGATGTATGCTGTCTGTTTGGTGGTCCAGTGTTTGAAAGATCTCAGGGGTCCAGATTAATTAAGACTGCTGGTCCTTCTATAGGATCACCCTTCTCCTCAGCTTCTTTCAGAATTCCCTAATTTAACAACAGGGGTAAGATGATTCTGTCTATTGGTTAGGTGCAAATATCTGTATCTGACTCTTTCAGCTGCTTGTTGGATCTTTCAGAGGGCAGTCATGCTAGTTCCCTTTTTGTAAATGCTCCATAGCCTCAGTAATAATGTCAGGTCTTCGGACCTCTCCTTGACCTGGATCCCACTTTGGACCTGTCATTGGACCTTCTTTTCCTCAGGCTCCTCTTCATTTCCATCCCTGTAATTATTTCAGACAGAAAAAAAATTGTGGGTCAGAGGAGTGACTATGGGATGGCAACCCCATCCCTCACAGTACATACCATGCATGCATGTCCTTTTGCATGTGAGTTACCTTTGTCAGGATGATATTTTCTAGTTCCATCCATTTGCCTGCAAAAGTCAGGATGTCCTTGTTCTTGATAGCTGATTAGTATTCCATTGTGTAAATGAACTACATTTTCTGTATCCATTCTTCTGTCATGGGACATCTAGGTTGTTTCCAGTTTCTGCTTATCACAAATAAGGCCACCAGGAACATAGTGGAACACGTGCCTCTGTAGCATGGTGGGCCATCTTTTGGGTATATTCCCAAGAGTGGTATATCTGGGTCTTTAGGTATATCTGGGTCTTTAGGTGTATCTATTTCCAATTTTCTGAGGAACCTCCACATTAATTTCCAAAGTGGTTGTACCAGTTGCAATTCCACCAGCATTGGAGGAGTGTTCTGCTCTCTTCACATCTTCTCCAACATGTGTTGTCATCTGAGGTTTTGATTTTAGCCATTCTGACTGGTGTAAGGTGGAATCACAGGGTCGTTTTGATTTGCATTTCTCTGATCACTAAGAACTTTGAACATTTCTTTAGGTGCTTCTCAGCCATTCAAGATTCCTCAGCTGTAAATTCTCAGTTTAGTTCTATATCTCATTTTTTGATTGTGTTGTTTGGTTTTTTGGTGATTAACTTCTTAAGTTCTTTATATATTTTTGATATTAGCCCTCTATCGGATGTGGGGTTAGTAATGATTTTTTTTCCAATCTGTAGGTTGCTGATTTGTCTTATTGACTATGTCCTTTGCCTTACAGAAGCTTTCCAGTTTTATGAGGTCCCCTTTATCAATTCTTGGTCTTAGAGCATGAGCCACTGGAGTTCTGTTTAGGAAATTTCCCCTGTGTGTGCCAATGAGTTCAAGACTCTTTCCCACTTTCTCTTCAATTAGATTGAGTGTATCTGGTTTTATGTTGAGGTCCTTGATCCACTTGGACTTGAGATTACTTCAACGTGAAAAATATGGTCCTATTTTCATTCTTCTACATACAGACAGACAGTTAGACCAGCACCATTTATTGAAGATGCTTTCTTTTTTTTTTTTCATTGAATATTTTTGACATCTTTGTCAAAAAACAAGTGACAATAAGTGTGTGGTTTTATTTCTGGGTTTTCAGTTCTATTCCATTGAACAACATGTCTGTCTTTGTACCAATACCATGCAGTTTTTATCACTATTGCTCTGTAGTAAAGCTTGAAGTCAGAGATGGTGATTCCCCCACCTGTTCTCTTATTGTTAAAAATTGTTTTGGCTATTCTGGTTTTTTTATTTTTCCAGATGAATTTGAGAATTGCTCTTTTCATGTCTTTGAAGAATTGCATTGGAATTTTGATAGGGATTGCACTGAATCTATAGATTGCCTTTGGGAGGATAGGCATTTTTACTATGTTAATTCTTCCAATCCATGAGCATGGGAGATCTCTCCATTTTCTGATATCATCTTCAATTTCTTTCTTGGATGACTTGAAGTTATTGTCATAGAGATTTTTGCTTGTTTGGTTAGAGTTAGCCGAAGATATTCTATACTATTTGTGGCTATTGTGAAATAAATTGTTTCCCCAATTTCCTTCTTAGTCTGTTTATCCTTTGTATAAAGGAAGGCTAGTGATTTATTTGAGTTAATTTTATATCCGGCCACTTTGCTAAAGTTGTTTATTAGCTGGAGAAGTTCTCTGGTAGAATTTGTGGGGTCGCTTATGTATACTCTCATATCATCTGCAAATAGTGATACCTTTATTTCTTCTTTACCAATTTGTATCTCCTCGATCTCTTTTTGTTGTCTTATTGTTCTAGCTAATACTTTGAGTACTATATTGAATAGACATGTGGAGAGTTGGCAGACTTGTTCTGTTTTATTTTAGTGGGATTGCTTCAAGTGTTTAACTTGATGTTGGCTGTTGGTTTGCAATAAATTGCTTTTATTATGTTTAGGTATGGGCCTTGAATTCCTGATCTCTCCATTACTTTTAACATGAAGGGGTGTTACATTTTGTCAATTTCCAGCATCTAAAGAGATGATCATGGGATTTTTTTTTCTTTGAGTTTGTTTATATAGTGGATTGTGTTAATGGATTTTCATATATTAAACCAACTTTGCATCCTTGGGATGAAACCTGATTTTGATGGTTTTGATGTGTACACATGGTTTTGATGTGTACCTGGATTTGGTTTGCAAGAATTTTATTGAATATTTTTGTATCAATATTCATAAGCAAGATTTGTGTGAAGTTCTTTTTTTTTTTTTTGGTTGGGGCCTTGTGTGGTTTATGTATCAGAGTAATTGTGGCTTCATAGAATGAGTTAGGCAGTGTTCCTTCTTTTCTATGTATGGAATAGTTTGAGGAAAATTGGTATCAGGTCTTCTTTGAAGATCTGGTTGAATTCTACACTAAATCCATCTGGTCCTGGGCAGTTTTAGGTGGCGAAGTTTTTAATTTCTTCTATTTCCTTGTTTGATATGAGCCTGTTTAGATAGTTTACCTGCTCTTGATTTAATTTTGGTATGTGGCATCTGTCTAGAAAACTATCCATAACATCTACATTTTCCAGTTTTGTTGAGTATAGACTTTTATAGTAGGGTCTGATGACTTTTTAAATTTCCTCTGTTTCTGTTGTTATGTCTCCCTTTTTGTTTCTGATTTTCTTAATTTGGAGACAGCCTCTTGGCCCTTTAGTTCTTTTGGCTGGGGGTTTATCTATCTTGTTGATTCTTTCAAAGAACCAGTTTTTGGTTTTGCTGATTCCTTGTATTGTTTTCCTTGTTTCTATTTGGTTAATTTTAGGCCTGAGTTTGACTATTTCCTGCCTTCTACTCCTCTTAGGTGAGTTTGTTTCATTTTGTTCTAAGGCTCTCAGGTGTGCTGTTAAGTTGTTAGTGTAAGATCTCTCCAGTTTCTTTACCAGGGCACTTAGTGCTATGAACTTTCCTCTTAGCCCTGCTTTCATTGTGTCCCATAGGTTTGGTATGTTGAATTAACATTTTCATTAAAATCCACAAAGTTTTAAGTTCTTTCTTTCTTCCTTCCTTCCTTTCCTTCTTTCTTTCTTTCTTTCTTTCTTTCTTTCTTTCTTTCTTTCTTTCTTTCTTTCTTTCTTTTCTCTCTCTCTCTCTCTCTCTCTCTCTCTCTCTCTCTCTCTTCCTTCCTTCCTTCCTTCCTTCCTTCCTTCCTTCCTTGATCAAATTATCACTGAGTAGAGTTGTTCAATTTCCATGTGTATGTGGGCTTTATCTAGTTTTTGCTGTAATTGAAGACCAGCCTTACCCCATGGAGGTCTGATAAGATACATGGTATTATTTCAATGTTCTTGTGTCTGTTGAGGGTTGTGACCAATTATATGGTTGATTTTGGAGAAGGCACGATGAGGTGCTGAGAAGAAGGTGTATTATTTTCTTTTAGCATGAATTGTTCTGTAGATATCTGTTAAACCCATTTACTTCACACCTCTCTTAGTTTCACTGTGTCTCTGTTTAGTTTCTGTTTTAATGACCTGTCCATTGATGAAAGTAGGGTGTTGAAACCTCCCACTATTATTGTGTGGGGTTCAATGTGTGTTTTGAGTTTTAGTAAAGTTTCTTTTATGAATTTGGGTGCTTTTGCATTTGGGGCCTAGATGTCCAGAAGTTAAGACTTTCTCTTGGTGGATTTTCTCCTTTGATGATTATGAAGTGTCCCTCTTTATCACTCTTGATAACTTTTGGTTGAAAGTCTATTTTATTGGATATTAGGATGGCGACTCCTATTTGTTTCCTTGAACTATTTGCATAGAAGACCTTTTTCCACCCTTTTACACTGAGATAGTACATGTCTTTGTTGTTGAAGTGTGTTTCTTGTATGCAGCAAAATGCTGGATCTTGTTTGTGTATCCAATCTGTTAGCTTATGTCTTTTTATAGGTGAGTTGAGTCAATTAATATTGAGAGAAATAAAAGAGAGATGACTGTTGGTTCCTGATATGTTTGTTTTTGTAGGTGGTTTTATATGTTTGTGGCTCTCTGGTTTTGAATTTGTTGTGAGATGCTTAATAGCTTGTCTTTTATTTGGTACAGATATCTTCCTTGTGTTGGATTTTTCCTTCCAGGATCCTTGTAAGGCTGGGTTCATAGATAGATGGTGTTTGAATTTGTTTTTTTCCTGGAATATTTTGTTTTCTTCATCTATGCTGATTGAGAGTTTTGCTGGGTATAATAGCTTGGGCTGACATTTGTGTTCTCTTAGAGTCTGGATGACCTCTGACCAGGCTCTTCTGGCTTTCATAGTCTCTGTTGTGAAGTCTGGTATAACTCTGACAGATCTATCTTTGTATGTTACTTGGCCTTTTTCACTTGCAGTTTGCTCTGTACATTTAGTGTTTTGATAATTATGTGATTAGAAGATGTTCTTTTCTGGTTCCATTTATTTGGTGTTCTAAAGGCTTCTTCTACCTTTATGTCCTCTCTTTCTTTAGGTTGGGGAAGTTTTCTTCTATGATTTTGTTGAAGATATTTTCGGTTCCTTTGAGCTGGGAATCTTTGTTCTCCTCTATTCTGATTATTCTCTGATTTGGTCTTTTCATTGTGGCCTGAATTTCCTGGATGCTTTGGGTTAGGAGTTTTTTATGTTTTGAATTTTCTTTGACAGTTGTGTCAATCTCTTCTATTGTATCTTCTATACCTGAGATTCTCTCTTCTATCTCTTGCATTATGTTGGTAATACATCTGTAATTCCTGACCTCTTTCCTAGATTTTCCATTTCCAGGTTTGCCTCCACTTGTGTTTTCTTTATTGTCTCTAATTCCACTGTTATGTCTTGGATAGCTTTATTCAATTCCTTCATTGTTTGCCTGATTTTCCTGTATTTAGTTCAGTGAGTTATTGATATCCTCCTTAGAGGATTCTATTATCTTCATGAGATAGGATTTTAGGGCAGATTTCTGATTTTAAAGTTACAAGAGATACTCTAAAGCAAAGTAATAGTAGAGATCATGAATGAACTCTCAAAAAGAGCACCTGGTCACATGCATGAGAAAATATGTAAGGGACCCAGGGTATTGCCTGGGGCTTCTTTTGTGAGACATAGAGAAAGGAGTGGCTAGTTACTAAAGTGAGTAATTTATGAGGTTCTCTAGGTTGACTGATTCTTTTGAGATATATACATTTTCCTACTGTTCATGCTATCTTTCATGATGCATCTGATTTTAATTCTACGCATTCAATTCTATGTATACATAGGTGCTAAGTAAGATATTCATGGACAAGGTTACTCTTATTGAGGCTAATTTAGTCTGGAGAGCTTTGTCCTCCTTTACCTGTATATAACTAGGAATGTGTTTGAATAGAATCTGATCCCATTTAGAGGGAGACAAATATTCCATTGTTAAGAGAGGAAGGTCTTTGCTGCTTTATGCAGGTATATGTGGTTGGCAGTCCTAGTTTTCTAAAAACAAAAACAAAACTAGTATGGTTAAGTAGGAATGTGTGAGCAACATATATGAAGGGTCCTAGGTTGCCATGTACATTATTAGAAGAGAGATCATTGACTATAGCTATACATAAAATAAATACTAGTTATTTTCAATCCTTAGTACCCTCTCTCATTCCCTTTCTCCCTCTTGCTGGAAACATTTTTTTCCAAAGTCCCCTCCCATGTTTATGTCTTTATTATGTGTGATTGACAGAGTTTAATTACAGTTGCTTGTATGAGCATAGATGGACAGTTATTTACTAAGGCATGGATAATTCATCAATGCTTATACCATTGCAAAAAAAGTGACACACCTTTCCCTAGCCATCATTAACGGTTAATTGTCCCTCAAGGTTGTGTGGGAGGGTTTCATGAGCCAATCTATCTCCTATAATGAAATGTTGATGGGGCCAATCTAGTAGTTCTCAGCTATCATGAATTTATGAGTATAATCACCACGTCTTGTCCAGGAGGCAGTGTTTTGCATCAATTCTCTCTGATCTTTGGCTGCTACAACCTTTCTGCCTCAAATGCTACAATATTCCCTGATATTCCCTGAGCCTTGAGAATAAGATAGCCCAGTTAAATTCAAATTGAATATCTAGTATAAAACTTATTCATAATTTTTAAAATAAGAAAACTTTTATTTTCTTGACATTATTCAACTGACAACAGGAATTGCCCAAGAAGACAAATACTATATATGTGTATACACACACACACACACACACACACACACACACACAGAGAGAGAGAGAGAGAGAGAGAGAGAGAGAGAGAGAGAGAGAGAGAGAGTGGAAGTTGTTCTTCTAAAGGAGTAGATACCATTTTATACTTTTAATACTTGAATGTTACTTTGAAGAATATTGTCAAAACTAAACTGATAGTGCTGGTAGAGTTTACTCTGTATCTGTTATAAACTTTAAGGGAATGGATTATCTTACTATTAACTCTGCTTTTATCATTGTAATTCAGGGTTAAAGTTGTAAAATGCTCTTCCAGATGTGCCGAGTCTGATTACAGTATGACTGTGTAAGTGGAAGTATGACACAGTTCCTGCCCCTGAAGAATTGCCAGGCCGTTGATCCCCATGATGTGCTGATGGTTGCTGTTGCACTGAAACTGATCTACTGTCTTTACTACTGTACTTTGAATCTTTACTTTTGGGGAATAAAGTTCCCCCATTACTCAGAGCTAATCACACTGTAGTAAATGAAACAGATGTAGTTCTCAGCAATAAAGAATGGTGATGGTCATGAGGCTTTGGAGGATGAGGAACAAGCCTTCTGCTTGGCCTTTAGGGCCATGGAAAAGGATTTAGACAACATAACCACAGAGACCATAAAAGCCTACAGGGACTGTTACAGAAATGGTGCATTGCCACCTTTGGCCTTGAAACTGGAATCATGAAGAGATTCCCTCTGGTCCAGTGACTGCTGCATTGATTAGCCAGGGTGAGCCTGGTGACATCAAGGATAGAGAGTTAAAAAAGTCTCAAGAAGAAAAGGCATAGATAGAAAAAATAGAAATTTAAATATGATTTAGGAATAAATAGTATTAGAAGGAGAATAAACGAGGCTGTGGAATTGCTAGGCGAGGGAAAGATTAGAATTAACAGATGATGTAGAAGCATATAAAAAGTTAGTACTTTGTTCTAGCTATTTGAAGAATTGGAGATGCCAATGCCTGAAAAGATATTAGAGAGAGCTAACTGATTTACTTTCATAAATTTTAAAACTTTGTAAGAAATAATTATAATTTTTAGTAGTTTGTCATTTGTCTCTTCTTACATGAAAATAGTTACTAAGGACTATTGTCTGCTGTATCAGGAAACCATAAGAGTTGTGCCGAGCTACCCGTGAAGAACAGGCTGTGGAAACCCATAAGGAAATGTGCTTTTGCTTTGTGTTTAGTTTCTACTCTACTGAAATGGGAATTGGGACTATTGATCTGGGATTCATAGAATCTATGTAAATTTAAGAATTTTGACGATAATTGACAATGATCAAAGCCTTGATGATTTAGCTTTAGTAAATAAAAGACTGGGTGCATGCTCTCTAGTTGGGAGAAAGCTAACGCATGAAGAAAGGAGAAGAAATAATGATGAGAATCTTCAGGGAGCAAAGAGATTACCTGAACAGAAAGCTTGCATCTATTACTGACTCCAAGTCATTATTGAATCAGTGTTGTTCCCATTCCTGCCTTTCTCCAAGCCCTCTTTATGCTGAGGCTAGACTTTGGCACAGATGTGCTTCTCTAGTTACTATTGAAAATTGCAAGGGCCTCTCTAAAATTGTTTATTTTTTGATCTTTGACATCATATACCGGGAGATGAGAGAAAAATATCAAAGTTGTAGCAAATAGCTTAAAGAACTATTTAAAAGTTTAATGAATGATTGAATTAAAAATTTTTAGAAAAAATAAGGCTATTTAGGAATATCTTAGTCTTTTCTATTTGTTAGCAGATATATTAAAATTCATATTTATCCTTCAGGGAAGCAAATGACTTAAATTTATTGATAAAGTTTTATTTATGGCTTCATCATAAAACAACAACAATGAACCTTATCCAAAAATTTTGAAATAACATTAAACAGATACTGTACTCTATAGACTAATCTATGTTCATGGTATCCTTGAATTTTTTTTTAAAAAAGCTTGAAGGAATTTTATTTTCATATTTTATCCTTGAGCTAATCTTATATATTTAAATGAATGTTTTCTTCAACTAATTAAACTCTATGAATAAATGTTCTAGTTAGAATTACAATTGCAGTGATGAAACCAATGCAGCTTGGGAAGAAAGGGTTCATCATGTTCATCATCAAAGGAAGTCAGGACAGGAACTCAAATAGAGCTCTAATCTGTAGGTGGGAGCTGATGCAGAGGCCATGGAAATGGTAGCTTACTAACTTGCTCCACATGGCTTGATCAGCCTGCTTTCTTATAGAATGCAGGACCACCAGCTCTGGGGTGGTCCCAACCACAATGGGCTGGGCCCGCCCCCACCAATCGCTAATTATGAAAATGTCAAACAGACTTGCCTACAGCTAAATATTATGAGTGAATTTTATAAGTTGAAATCCCCTCTTCTTTGATGACTCTACCTGTGTCAAGTTGAAGTAAAGCTAGCTAGCATAATTGACCCCTTCTCTACTTGAAACACAAACACATTACAATTAAGCCACACCCTTTCCTTTCTTGTCCATTCTAGATTACACAGTAATAAAGATATCATAATATAAAACATTTTACAAACTTAAAAATCTCATAGCCTAACAATTTAAAGCCCTTGAAGAGTGAGCTCATTAAAAATATCCAGTCTCTTTTAATTTTCAATTTCTCTGAAAAATTCAAAAATCTTCTTTTGACAACTTTAATGTGTATCAACTGTGAGCTTCTCAGAATCAAAAATAAACAGATACTTCTTTACTTCAAGATAGAAAAATCAGGGCAAAGTCATAATATGAACAAAGCAAAACTGAAGTTTAACACATAAATCACTCAACATCCAATGTCTGGAATTCACTCAAGGTTGTTTGGGCCCTTCCAAAAGGCTTGAGCTACATCTTCAGCTTCACCCTCTGCAACACACACAGCTTGTCTTGTAATATTCGGCAGACTGACCTCCATTGCTGCTGTTGTTTATGGTAGTCATCCCCTGGTACTGGTATCTGCAAGATGTTGGGGTCTTTTGTTGAAACTGAACTGCACTTTTACCAATACCCTCTCATGGTGTAGCTTCAACTTTCAATCTTGGACTTACAACTGACACTAATCCTGCACATTGACTATGAGTGGTCTCTCCTAGTCCCTCAAAGTTCCAAGCCTCAGCTATTCTCCATGACTCTTTCATGCTTTCAAAATCAGCAAGATCTAGGTGACTGAGTTCAGCTACTGGATTTCTTCATGTAGATTGTTCAACCTGCTTTCTTATAGAACCCAGGACTGCAACAGACCGGGCCTAGTCAGCCCCCCTCAATCTGTGGCAATCAGAGGTTCAGACAGATGGGCATGGAGTCGGCGGAAGTGGGGTGACAAACAGACTCGACACAAGGGAGTGTGGATCTGAATGCAATTTGTCAAATCGAGCATTAGACTTTTTTTTTGAGGGGGGGGGGGTTCGAGACAGGGTTTCTCTGTATAGCCCTGGCTGTCCTGGAACTCACTCAGTAGACCAGGTTGGCCTCGAACTCAGAAATCCACCTGCCTCTGCCTCCTGAGGGCTGGGATTAAAGGCGTGTGCCACCACACTGGCTAGACTTTTTTTTTGTTTGTTGTTGTTTTTTTTTTTTTTTTCAAGACAGGGTTTCTCTGTTTAGCCCTGGCTGTCCTGGAACTCACTTTGTAGACCAGGCTGGCCTCGAACTCAGAAATCCGCCTGCCCCTGCCTCCCGAGTACTTTTTATACAGGAGAAAATAGGGAAGTTTGGTGATACCCCGGCAAGATACAAAGAGGTTACTAGAGGTTACTGGATTCTTACACAAAACAGAGGAATGCAAACGCGGAAGAACTGGGATAACATTCAATGTTAACAACTGGGATCAAAAACAACTCCACCTAAGTTCAGCTTAAATTTAGAAGCCAGGGGCAAGAGCTTCCTGCCCTTGCCATAGTCCACCTTCCCCTTAGGGAATAATGTAAATACTTGTATATGGGTGTAACTCAGCTAGCTATAATTCTAAGTATCTTCTCTAGTTCCTTCTCAGGTCACAAACTTCCTTCTTCTTAGATAATGGTGAATTCCTTAGCTATTCATGCCCAAGGTTGGATCAAGGACTGCCTAGAATCTAACTTAGCTATATGTCAAAATATGAATCCTTAGGAGCACTTATAATGAAGCAATATTAAGGGAAAGCACACAGATCTGTTTACCAACTAAAGCAAGGACATAGGAGCATTTGTTATACAGGATGCCACAATTCCAGGAGACTAAGTTTCTGTGAACTTTTTGCCTCAGGATCGCATTGAGGCTTTTCAGCCTGACAGGCAGGTAACTACTGGAGTAGATGTAGCACAGGACCACATGCCCATGGGTAGCACCACCCACAATGGTTTGTACCTTCCCTAGTTAATCACTAATTAAGAAGATGCCCTACAAGCTTGCCTAGAGACCAATCTAATGTAGGCATTTTCTCAACTGAAGATCCTGCCTCTCTGACAATTCTAGCTTGTGTCACGTTGATGTAAAATTAGTCAACATAGGTAATAACAAACGGCAGAGGATTTTTCTGTTATTGCTTATCTCTTAATAGTAGCTTATTTGTTAATATTCAGTAAACGTAATCCTTTCTTTTTCTAACAGCTTATAGGAATAATTAAAAAATTATGATATTAAAACACTAGTTTAGAAGTAGATATGTTTCATTCACGTTTGAAATGGTGATTCTATTTTCCACATAGGCATCCCTTTTTCTCCTTACTCCTCTTTTTTCTCCCCCCAGTCTTCTTCACAACATAAAAGGCGGTAAATTTATATAGTTACCCAATCATATTAGTACACCTACTAGGTACTAGAATGGATAGTGTGGAAGAATATATATTAGAAAATATTATTCTCACTCTAAATACTTCATTGGCTTCTGAACTTGGTCATTGGACACTTCTTGACTGAAACAATTATATAATGATTTAATTTGGGGTATAAGTATGTCCATCAATAAAACATTTGTCTTCTGATTGTTTGGTTTGGTTTTGTTGGATTGATTATTTGAGACACAGTATACTCTTTGTAGGCCTTGTTTTACTTGAACTAGCTCCACAGAGCAGGCTGAACTCAAACTCAGAGATCTGCCTGTCTCAGCTTCCCAGTGCTGGAATTAAAATTATGCACCAACATGACTGGCTTCTTGTAGTGTTTGTATTGGATGTTAATTGTCCCATAAGTTAATAGATTTGCATACCTAATCGAGAGCGTGAGATACTACTTGAGAAGGATTAGGAAGTAATGACCTTGCTGGAGGAGGTGTGGCTTTCTTGGAGGAAGTGTGTCACTGCAGGTGTGTTTTGGAATTTCAAGAGATCAAGCCAGGCCTGCTGCTGCCTGCCTTCCAGTTGCATTCAGATCCACATGTAGATCTCTCAGCTACTTCTTGAGTACCATGCTTACCTGCATGCCAACATGTTTCTTACCATGATGATAAACCTATGAACTGTAAGCAAGCTCCAGTTAAATGTGTTTCATTGTAAGAGTTTCTGTGACCGTGGTATCTCTTCACAGCAGTAGAATACTGACTAAGACACTGGAAAACATAATACAATTTGTATTCCTACACCATATTATTTTCATATAAATAAGGCATTATGAAGATGCAGTTTCCTTCTTCAAAGATATATTATATTAAAGTTATAATTATGGAAACAAAGTTTGTTTATTCCTGCTGCCAATACTATTTATTTATTTATTTATTTATTTATTTATTTTACTGTTTAGGAGTATAGTCATTGATCTTTCTTACCCATTATTAACTATTTTCTCATGACTAGGAAAGGCAAACAGACAAAGGGACTCTATAGATGAGAACTCAGTCCTCCTGAATCTTGAAGACTTTGGCAAGTACTAAATACATTTCTGTTAATGCTTATACTAGTTCACCGTCTGCATCTTCATACTATGTACTGGCCAAAGTTTAAAGTGTTAAATTCAGTTAATGTAATTATATTTATAATGTAGTTAGAAGTAGACATTTTAGAGTGTGGGTATCTCACTATTGCAAGCCCAGCAACTGTCATCTTTCATTTTGTTTTAATTTTAGTAAGCCAGCCTGTTTTATAAGATTCTCTTCAACCAAGTGACAGATAAATGTTTCTGAAATACACCTTAAGAACACATAATGAATGTAGATTAAATACAGACAGCTATTATTTGGAGATAAACACTTATTTTTTTTCTTAAAGTAGCTATCGTTACTACTTTCATGAAATACAAGCCTTTAAGACAATATTTGTATTAGTTTGCAGTTACTTCATTTTTTTCCATTGTCTTGTTTATTGGGGCTTTGGTAGAAGATTGGGATTGATGCAGTTTCTTGAGACCATTCTTGTTATAAGCCATGCATGGAGATCTTCACAATCTATTAGCCTTCCTTATTTAATTGGGATTTGAACATCAAAATAGAGTTTGAAAATGAGCTGTCTTACTAGAAGTATACCAAATGGCGAGTGATAGTGCTGAGACTATGCATTGAAATATTGAACGGATTCCTGTATCTCTAATACTAAAAGATACACATTTAACTTTTCTGAAATCAGAACACAAGCAACATGGAGACATATTGTATCAGATTTGCTGTTAAAGCCCTCATATAAAGTGATAATTATATGCTATCACAAATGGATTTACATTTCAAATTCCAAACGGATTTATGTAATCCCCATAGTTAACATGAAGACATTCTGCTTAAACTCTAATTAAATAATCATGGAATCACAGTATTGCTCTAAAGGCTGTCTGTTCCACATACCAAAACCACACATGTCTAGCTAAGGGCCAGCCCAACCTGGGTCTAATGCCATCATTGGTCTAAATACTGTTAACCTAAGTTCTAGGGACGATGACACACATAGACATACATTGTCATCTCAGAGTTCATTCTTTGTTGTGACTGATTTTTGTTTTGTTTTGTTTTGCTTTGCTTGTTTCCTTCAATAACCTAGTAGCAGAAAGATGTATGAACCCCCGCCCCCATGGAACTTTTAAAATTAGATTTTAATTTTTTGGGCTCCCTTCCAAATACATGGTCTCTTTTTCTTTAATTGCTATTATAACATGCGTGTGAAAACACATAATTATCTAAATGTAACTGGCGAGGTTGTTTCCGTGATGTTGCTAAATCTCATCAAGTTGACAATAAGGATTAATGATCACACAATTCTAAAACCCATCTTTTGCTACTATGGAAGACCAAAGTCATCATAACCTTTGGTTTACTCTTACTATGCTGCAGAACCTGTGGACAGCTTAAAGCACAAGGATGAATAACCTAGATGTAAAAGCACCACTCATTTTCTGTCTTTTTGTTACTCTCTTCTGGTCTTAGGTATGCCAGGCGATCGTTCTATCACTGAGCTATACACCCTACCTAGGCGGTGTCTTCTTGATGTAAATTATTCCCCATTTTCTTCCCTCTTTGTAGTAGATTCCTCTGATCTTTGTTTTGTCTTTCTTTATACATTGATCTATGCACTTCAGGTGACTGGTGGCCTCAGAACAGAATGCATTTGTTAAGCACTTCAGTCCAACACCATGTTAGACTTTCTCATCTCTTCTATTGTTTAAGCCTAAGATGTTGACCCAAGGCAGCTTTGACTTATATAAAACGGACTGCGTGGACTGACTACTTGATGGTTACAAAACCTGATGTGTAGCTTTATGAACAACTATTTTTTCCAATGTGGGAGCATGTGGAGAGGCAGTCAAATACTCTCCTTTTATCTGCAACATTTCAGTGCAAGAGATTTTTATGGAGTTCTGTGTGTATAGATTCTCTCCCAACTTGTAAAAATATGTTTATGTCAACAATATTTGTTGTATAATTTGAATTGTAAAGTGCTTAGAAAGTGGGTTGTTTTTTGTAGTCTTGACTATGCACAATAAAGTGTTATTTCCCTTAATGCTTTCATTCAGTCAAGTGAATGTGTTTTATGTGTGTGCGTAATGACTACACAAGAGCTGGAGTTCAGATACACTCTAAGGTTGTAGCCATGTTCATTGTCATGACAGCTGAATGATGTTCTGTTCTCAAACTTAAGGCACGAGCTCTCCCATGCTGTTCTGTGTTATATATCTTAAACGTATCATCTGTTAATTCTCTGATACGGGAAACTACATAGAAGCAGGATTCGACTCACAAGCTTAATTTTCTTTGGTCAAAATTTATGTAAATGAAGTAAAAATTTCTATTCTGGAAAATGACAAAAGAGTTATTAAAATAAATTTACCCATCAAAGTGCCTACTTTTTGCTTTTCAGTGGAATAAATAAGATCACATTTTACTTTTATTTATTAGTTTTGGACATACATTATTAAATAAAGCATTTAAGTACATCATTGAAAACAAAGATTTTCAGCTCTTTTCCACAATTTCATTTACATTCCGTTGGCATATTTAATACAGACTACTAAAGAGCAATTCTAATACTTATGAAAGAAGACACATATTATTATTAATTCTACGTGTATATCTGTAAACAGAGTATAAATAAAAGAGTATATCTGTCAGCCCCCATTTAACTGCTGAATTATAACTAGAATGTCATAACTTTTATTAGTGTTCATAACAGATCTTGTTTGAAAGCATGTGATTATCTCATGGAAAATTTATTCAAATACTATATAAACAGTAAAAAAAGTCATACACTCTGTAAAGTGAATCTAATGGGATATTGTTATCTAAATGATAGCTTTGCATAGAAATTATATTGTAGATAATGCTAATTCTCATATAATGGTTATGTTTGTATGGTTTTGATTAATTATACACATCAGAAAAATATTTTAATAAATTCTATTTTGAATATTTCATACTTTTTTCTTTTAAAATAATTTTATTGATTCTTTATTAATTTCACATCATGTACTACAGTACTAGTTTTCTCCCAATCCTCTCATATCTACCTTCTACATTAACAACCTCCCCCGTAAGATAATAAAATGCACACACACACACACACACACACACACACACACACACA
>LR750848.1:203167-266912 GCA_902729485.2 Mus minutoides | reverse complement strand
TGACAAAATCCAACACCCATTCATGATAAAGGTCTTGGAAAGATCAGGAATTCAAGGCCCTTACCTGAACATGATAAAAGCAATCTACAGCAAACCAGTGGCCAACATCAAACTAAATGGAGAGAAGCTGGAAGCAATCCCACTAAAATCAGGGACCAGACAAGGCTGCCCACTTTCTCCCTACCTATTCAATATAGTACTTGAAGTCCTAGCCAGAGCGATTCGACAACAAAAGGAGGTCAAGGGATTTTGGGATTTGACACTTAGGAATGGGGATGGGCCAGGAGTAGGGGAGATGAGGGGGTCCATATCAGGGAGGAAGGTTGAGTATTTCACCAGGATCTGTTTAGTCCTCTGTGCATGGAAACAAGAGAGTGAGGAGATGCCATAGCAGAAGGTATGCTATAGAGCTGAGGATGAGACTAAAGGTATTGAATTTGGGGGAATGGAGTGTGAATGGAGGTAAAGATCTGCAGTTAGTCCATTTCCTTCCCTGGTTTGAGATGCCTGTGGATTCCCAGAGAATGCATGATGGAGTCCTACTGGGATAAACCAATGATTGGGGGAACAGAAATTAGGAGGGGAAGAACTGTGTGATCCCCTGGAGATAGAGGCAGATGGGGTGAGGGTTGGGAGGAGAAAGAGGGCTGCGCAGGTGGTCTGCTGCAGAGCTAGAGGTGAGACTGGGTCACTGTACTTGGTAAAAAAATTGCCTATCTGCTTTCCTGCTCAGAGATTATATAAATTTCTCAATCTGGGGTGAAAGAGATAAAGAGATTATTGGGCTGTATCTTGGAG
This sequence comes from Mus minutoides, assembly GCA_902729485.2. NCBI lineage: Eukaryota > Metazoa > Chordata > Mammalia > Rodentia > Muridae > Mus > Mus minutoides. The sequence continues at coordinate 266,114 of LR750848.1, read as the reverse complement.
TTAAGGCAAACAACAGTTTGGGAAAAGATATTTACCAATCCTACATCTGATAGAGGGATAATATCCAATATATACAAAGAACTCAAGAAGTTAGACTCCAGAGAACCAAATAATCCTATTAAAAATGGGGTACAGAGCCGGGCAGTGGTGGCGCATACCTTTAATCCCAGCACTTGGGAGGCAGAGGCAGGCAGATTTCTGAGATGGAGGCCAACCTGGTCTACAGAGTGAGTTCCAGGACAGCCAGGGTTACACAGAGAAACCCTGTCTCAAAAACAAAACAAAACAAACAAACAAACAAACAAACAAAAACAAAACAAAAAGGGATACAGAGCCAAACAAAGAATTCACAACTGAGAAATATCAAATGGATGAGAAGCACCTAAAGAAATGTTCAGAGCTGGTGAGATGGCTCAGCGGGTAAGAACACCCAGCTGTTCTTCTGAAGGTGATAAGTTCAAATCCCAGCAACTACATGGTGGTTTACAACTTTTAGGCCGGGCGTGGTGGCGCATGCCTTTAATCCCAGCACTCGGGAGGCAGAGGCAGGAGGATTTCTGAGTTCGAGGCCAGCCTGGTCTACAAAGTGAGTTCCAGGACAGCCAGGGCTACACAGAGAAACCCTATCTCAAAAAACCAAAAAAAAAAAAAAAAAAAAAAAAGAAATGTTCAACATCCTTAGTCATCAGGGAAATGCAAATCTAAACCATCCTGAGATTCCACCTCACACCAGTCAGAATGGCTAAGATAAAAAACACAGCAGATGCTGGTCAGGATGTGGAGAAAGAGGAACACTCCTCCATTGTTGGTGGCATTGCAACCTGATACAACCACTCTGGAAATCAGTTTGACAGTTCCTCAGAAAAATGGACATAGTACTACCAGAGGACCTGTGCATATACCTAGAAGATGTTCCAACACGTAATAAGGACACCTGCTCCACTATGTTCATAGCAGCCTTATTTATAAAGCCAGAAATTGGAAAGAACCCAGATGTCCCTCAACAGAGGAATGGATACAGAAAATGTGGTATATTTACACAATAGAATCCTACTCAGAGATTAAAAACAATGACTTCATGAAATTTGCAGGCAAATGGATGGGACTAGAAAATATCCTGAGTGTGTTAACCCAATCACAAAAGAACACACATGGTATACACTCACTGATAAGTGGATATTAGCCCAGAAGCTTGTAATACCCATACAATTCACAGAGCAAATGAAGCTCAAGAAGAAGGAAAACCAAAGTATGAATACTCTGATCCCTCTTAGAAGGGGGAACAACATAGCCATGGGAGGAGATAAAGGGACAAAGTGTGGAGCAGAGACTGAAGTAAAGACCATCCAGAGACTGCCCCACCTGGGGATCCATCCCACATACAGTCACCAAACCCAGACACTATTATGGATGCCAAGAAGTGCTTGCTGACAGGAAGCTGATATAGCTGTCTCCTGAGAGGCTCTGCCAGTGCCTGACAAATACAGAGGTGGATGCTCTCATCCAACCATTGGACTGAGCACAAGATCCCCAATGGAGGAGCTAGAGAAAGAACCCAAGATGCTGAAGGGGTTTGCAGCCCAATAGGAGGAACAGCAATAGGAACCAACCAGTATTCCCAGAGCTCCCAGGGACTAAACCACCAACCAAAGAGTACACATGGAGGGACCTATGGCTCCAGCTGCATATGTAGCAGAGGATGGCCTTGTTGGGCATCAATGGGAAGAGGGGCCCTTGGTCCTGAGAAGGCTTGGTGTCCCAGTGTAGGGGAATGCCAAGACAGGGAAGTGGTAGTGGGTTGGTTGGTGAGCAGGGGGAGGGGGGATGGGATAGGGGGTTTTTGGAGGGGAAACAAGGAAAGGGGATAGCATTTGAAATGTAAATAAAGAAAATATCTAATAAAAAATTATCCATAAAAAGGAACTTTGTGTGTGTATTTTTTTTTTTCCAGAATCAATGGTAACCCAGTCACTGGGCACATTAACTAGAATCCCAATCTTCTAGGCCATATTAACTTTCAATCTTTCAGTGGCAAATCCTGGCAGATTCACCATCTAAACTGGGAGACAATAGTAGCTACACCTTGTCCTCTCACTGTCCCTGTCCAAAGGACTCTCTCTCTCTCTCTCTCTCTTGTTTTTTTTGAGACAGGATTTCTCTGTGTAGCCCTGGCTATCCTGGAACTCACTCTGTAGACCAGGCTGGCATCGAACTCAGAAATCCTCCTGCCTCTGCCTCTGCCTCCCAAGTGCTGGGATTAAAAGTGTGCGGTCAAGTCTAAGTGGTTGAAGGACCTCCACATAAAACCAGAGACACTGAAACTTATAGAGGAGAAAGTGGGGAAATGCCTTGATGATATGGGCACTGGGGAAAAATTCCTGAACAAAACAGCAAAGGCTTGTGCTGTAAGATCAAGAATTGACAAATGGGACCTCATAAAGTTGCAAAGCTTCTGTAAGACAAAAGATNAGAAGGAGCTAGAGAAAGTACCCAAGGAGCTGAAGGGGTCTTCAACCCTATAGGTGGAAGAATAACCATGAACTAACTAGTACCCCCTGGGCTCGTGTCTCTAGCTGCATATATAGAAGAGGATGGCCTAGTTGGCCATCAATGGGAAGAGAGGCCCCTTGGTTATGCAGACTTTATATGCCGCAATACAGGGGAACGCCGGGGCCAAGGGGTGGGAGCGGGTGGGTAGGGGAGCAGGGCCGGGAGGGGGGAGGATATAGGGAACTTTCTGGATAACACTTGAAATGTAAATGAAGAAAATATCTAATAAAAGTTGAAAAAAAAAAAAGTGTGCGCCACCACGCTCAGCTTGCCCGTATCTTTCTCTTGCCTCCTCTCTTCCTCTATCCAACCCAGATGTCCTACATACTCACCCAGTGGTTGGTTTCATTATTCATTAGGGGAATGTTCACAAGAAGTCACCTGAGTACATGGCTCATTCCTCATTCTAGGCAACCCCTCCTGGGAAAGCAGAATCAATATCAAAATACAAACAGCACCAGGGCCATCCACCACACTTTCTGTCCACTTAAAAGACTCATCTGGGATATAAATTGGGCACAATTACTACCATTTTGTAGTTCATAAAGTACAAGATAGACCTAACACCCAGTCCATAATTTTTGTCAATTAAATAGAATACTCTGTAATCTATCCTAACTTAAAAGACTTATAAATTCATATCTTATGTCCTGGTTTAGCTTGTATACTATCTGAAAACTATCTTTTTCAAATATATTTTCTCAATGTTTAATAACAGGTTGGCTATGAGACTATAAGTAGTCTTTCAACCCCATCAGAAATCCAACAGTGACCAATAGTATCTGAAAATATAGAAAGACTAACACAGATTCCAGAACTGAGACAAATTGCAGAGACAGCTGCTTATCTATACAGCCCCAGTAAGTCAGGAAGTTGGAGCATCAATCTTCAGCCTTCTGGCCCAGGATATTCTGACAGACCTTGAAAAACAGGAAATATTAAGGACTAGCTTATTCTGTCTCAGCAGAACTAAGCTGTCCTAACCTGTAAATTGTGTCCTTTCAAGGATGGTACAGGTCTGCAGGAGAAATAGCCACTTTCTGCCCAGTGGCCACAATAGCTACAATATACAACCTCACCTGGAGGTAAGATGCTCAGCTTTATCTTTCAATCCATGAATGGGGAACTATTAGGAGAAGATATGTTTCAACAAGTGAATAAATAACATTAAATGTCACATCTGTGGTTTTTTGACATTTTTGAAATGTCAACTCTCTATGTAAAGTAATCTGGACTGTTGTCCATTAACTACTCTCAGCTGTTTTTAATGAAAATATCTTGAAAACACCCCAACAATAAACTAAGAGCCATGAATTTACTATTTGGCCCTTAACTCACAGTTTTAAACATCTCAGATCAGTTTATAATAACAGTTATAGAAGAGCTGGGTCTGCCGGGTGTGGTAGTGCACACCTTTAATCCAAGCACTTGGGAGGCAGAGGCAGGCGGATCTCTGAGTTCAAGGCCAGCCTGGTCTACAGAGTGAGTTCCAGGACAGCCAAGACTACATAGAGAAACCCTTTCTTGAAAAAAACCAAAAAAAAAAAAAAAAAAGCCGGGCGTGGTGGCGCACGCCTTTAATCCCAGCACTCGGGAGGCAGAGGCAGGCGGATTTCTGAGTTCGAGGCCAGCCTGGTCTACAAAGTGAGTTCCAGGACAGCCAGGGCTAGACAGAGAAACCCTGTCTCGAAAAAACAAAAAAACAAAAAAACAACAACAACAAAAAAAAGAAGAGCTGGGTCCAAGCCTTGCACTTTAAAAATTTTTGTAATAATAGAAGAAATTTATACCAATGAAAACCTTGATTCTGCATCAAAATAAATTCTGTACCAAAATAAGAAATTATGATTTCAACTTAGTAACTATTATAAAGATTTCTACCAAATGGGATTATGGCTATACAATAAATTCTAGGGCCTGGAGAGATGGCTCAGAGATTAAGAGCACCGGCTGCTCTTCCAGAGGTCCTGAGTTCAATTCCCAGCAACCACATGGTTGCTCATAACCATCTTAGTGAGATCTGGTGCCCTCTTCTGGTCTTCAGGCACACATGCAGGAGACTGCTGTGTACATAATTAATTAATTAATTAATTAATTAAAATTTAAAAATTCTAGCTATTTCCTCCCTGTTCCAATTGTGACCATTTCTAAATTCCCCAGAAAGGCAACGTTAGAATAACCCCCTCCAGCCTCAAAGCCCAGGGAACTGGGACGACAACTCTATAACTTCATCAAGCTGAATATGGGCATTGAGATATCTTTTGGGGAAAGGGAGGAGGGTAGGGAAAATGGGAGAGTTGGTTGGCCTTAAGAAGGCCACACCAACAATTATTTTAGTCTCTGATGTCTGTGTCCTGACTGGATCTGGCTGAAAGTCCAAGAGATCAGGAGTTCAAGCAGGTCAGTTCAGCATGTCTGCTGATGAGACTCAGCAAGGCTGTATATTCTATAATATACAAATCTCAAAATGAAAATTTAGTATCATCAAGATATCTTTTTTTGTTTGATTTTCTGAAATCTAATTCTCTGGTGGGGGGGAGGTCTCCCTCTATCTAATCTGATTCATATAACTCTGGAAGATGTCCAGAGCCTAATTACCTTTTCTAAAAACACAAAGACAAAACCTTTCTCCCTAAATCAGTATGTCCTTGAGCCAGTAACCAGAAAAACCATTATTTTGACCTCTTTCCCAGAGGAATAATATAACCACAAAACTCAAAATCACATCCATTTTGTAAATTAAAACAACCCAGAACAAATGAATTAAACTAAAATATTTTATATGCCTATTCTTAGGCTTTTTCTATTTTGCCATGCCAGGAAATTAACCCAAAATTCTCGTGGAGCCCATGTTCAAAGAATATGAGGTAGTTGTCTTGCAGACCTCAAAATACCATCTTTAAAACAATTGACTCACACTTCTATCTATACCTGCTATGAGCAGGCAGCTTGTCAAACCAGGATTTAAACCCAAAATTCCCATGGAGGCCAAGTTAGACAGAATTTGAATATCCTGTAAGACTTATTAGAGCAATATATTTTATACCATCTTTAAAGCAATTAATTCAAACTTTTTTCACTAATATCTGGCTATAGGAAGCAGGTAGGTTTTACTTGTTAAGCTCTCTGCCCAGAGCAGCCATCTTGTTAGACTTTCTATCTGTTGGGTTCTCTACCTGGAGCCACAGACATTTATTAATACCTGTTCTTAGCAGGCAATTATCACTGCCCTCTCTACTTGAAGACAGTGACTAATTTTCCCTATCCTAGTTCTGAACTGTGGGCAAAATATCCCATGTGATTCAGACAAAATCTGCATATAAATCTATCCTAAAAGCAAATAATCCCAATTTAAAAAATTCACAGTTAAATAAATAAAATCTGCCGCAAGATGTAGGCAGCTTTCATTCTCCAGCTCTCTGACTCAGAGCAGCCATCTTGTCTCTTTCCACAGCACGGGACCTCAGAGCCCTCTTTCTTTGTTTCAAGGTTCCTGCCCCTGAGTTCATGTGACTTGACCCATTGCCACCTTTCTCTCACTTAGAAGATAAAATTCTCTCGAAGTTGGGCGTGGTGGTGCATGCCTTTAGTCCCAGCACTCGGGAGGCAGAGGCAGGCAGATTTCTGAGTTTGAGCCTGGTCTACAGAGTGAGTTCTAGGACAGCCAGGGCTTTACAGAGAAACCTTGTCTTGAAAACCAAAACAAACAAACAAACAAACAAACAAAAACTTCTCACCTAACACATTGATTCACTGCATGTTGCAGGAAATATTTAAAAAATGAATCCACACTATTGCTGGCAAGGCACCTGATGGGCTGGCCGGACAGCTAGGCACTGACGGGGAATGGCTGGCCTGTTGTCATCTTGTGGAGACTCTCTGACTCAGAGCTCCAAAATGTTTCCACTAAGTTCCCACTGGCAGGTCATTACCACGCCAGCCCCATACTTCAAAACTTTCACAGCCTTTTGTGGTGCACTTTGGCAAACCCACGCTTTGCCATTGTACTTTTCTCTCTGGAACCCAGTTGAGCCACCGCATGAAGGAAAACACAACACAAACTTAGTTCAGAATCAATGGTAACTCAATCACTGGGCACATTAACTAGACACCTAATCTTGTAAACCGTATTAAATCTAAATCCTCCTGTGGTGAATCTGCCAGGATTAACATCTAAACTGGTAGACACTAGTAGTTACATTTTGTCCTCTCTGCTGTCCCCATCCAAAAGCCAGAACTTGCTTGTATTCTTGCTTATAAGAGCTTCTGTGTAGCCAAATAAAAGCTGACCAGTTTTATTTATGTCCTCATATACTGACATTATCATTTTAGATTGAGTTGAGTTTTGTAAATTAATTAATTTTTTCTATATAGTCTCCCCGTGGTGGGTAGCTTTAGCCCTTTAGCTAGTCTTCACTGGGGAGTACTGTGGGTTGAAACAAGTACATCAATTTCTCTGTTGGCAAACAGGCTAGGTGGTCTTGTGTTTGCAGGACTCTTGGACTTTTCCTTGGCAAGTGAGTTGGGCTGGTGTCTTAGTGTTCTGTTGCTATGAAGAAACACCATGACCATGGCAACCCTTATAAAAGTAAGCATTTCAAGTCACCGTCAGCACTGTCTTCCATGCTCCTATTAGTCTGGTCCATTAAGCCCCACTTAGTGTATAACTGCTTTTCTAATCCAAAGTTTTAAAGTCCACATTCTGCCAACAAGCATCATGGTCAGGCCTGTCACAGCAATACCACACTCCCTGCTACCAATTTGGTCTTAGTGCCTTATTGCTGTGAAGACATACCATGATCCCAGCAACTCATAAAGCATTATGCTGGGTAAACTTTGGTGATACAATTGCCTTTGAGTCATTTCTGCTCCTGTAAGTAACCCCAATAAAATTCATGGTCTGCCAACTTGGACTTCAGTGGTATCTATGTTCTGGGGTGATTAGATGTGCATGCTGCATCCCCCCAGGAAAATTTTTGTTACACAACGTAATTGGTACCTGAACAGGAACCCAAAGATAAGTTGGGGAGGAATGAAAGAATATATAGTCTTGACTATAGGTAGCAAGAGATGCAACTGAGGCTGAGAAGCCAGATAGGGAACATCTGTGGAGGAAATTCCCATAGACGTGTCTTTTCCTGTATGGTGTGTGCTAGTGTGCCTTCATACTGAGGCAGCTCTCGCTATGGGTAGTGAGACAGGCAACTAAGGTTGAGGCAACAGGAGTAGGAGTGTCTGTTGGAGGAGTCCCAGGATGTCAGTCTTCATCTATGTTGTATGGGGTGGCAAGCCTGCTGGATGAATGGAGTCTGCCAAGCAAATATTGAGATGCCCTGAAAACAGTTAAACATTTAGAGGAAAATTTGCAGTCCTTAAGATTAACACAAAAAGGTTGAGATTGCCTGGTAGAAGCAGAAGCAGAAGCAGACACAGTAGTTGCTGATGTTGTGTTGAGAAATGCATATGAGGGGCATATTATACTTACATATAATAAAATAAAATAAATCTTTGCCGGGCGTGGTGGCGCACACCTTTAATCCCAGCACTCGGGAGGCAGAGGCAGGCAGATTTCTGAGTTCGAGGCCAGCCTGGTCTACAAAGTGAGTTTCAGGACAGCCAGGGCTACACAGAGAAACCCTGTCTCGAAAAACCAAAAAAAAAAAAAAAAAATGCATATGAGGCTGACAGGGCTGCTAAGCAGGAGCTTGTTTACGTAAAGAAGCAATAGCAACAAGAAAGGGAGATGTGGCTAGCATCCTCCATATTAGCCTCTAAATTGGCAAATAGATTAGATAAACCAGATGATGAAATGGAGATGTTGGCTTGATGCTTTATAAAGTGTGGGGGTCAGAAGAAAAAGGGAGTGCAAGTTAGGTCTATGCTGAACTGGAATTCAAATACTTGAATCCTTGGAAAGATTCAGAGATTGAGGATAAGGAGAACATGGAAATGCAATAGAAGGTACTTTGAATGTCTGACCCTTAATAGAAAAAGAGGGAAAATCTGTAATCCAGCATTCAGATGCTGACATTAACAATGGCCTAGTGTGGGCTGGTGAGATGGCTCAGCGGGTTAGAGCACCCGACTGCTCTTCCGAAGGTGATGAGTTCAAATCCCAGCAACCACATGGTGTCTTGGTTTCTGTTATTAAGATTCGTACGTTTCTCTTTTGCCATCTGGTCTCTTAGGGACCCAGGACCCAGGTCCGCTCCCTCCTGAGTTCCCATAGGCAAAGCCCTGCCGGGCAGACACCTCTCCTCAGGCAGGGAAGGTGCCCAGATGTCTAGTGCCTGAAACTGGGCCTATCCCAGAAGCTGTGTTGCTTCTTGGGTCTGCTCAGTCACTGTTTGCAGTCCGTGAGCTGACCTGAGCAGACCTGCGCAGACTGGTCTCTCCTATGTCCTTTTTTTTTTTTTTCTTTTTTTTTTTTCTGATCATTTAATCTTATTGCCCTTCTAAGCAATGAAAAAGATGTAGCTCAAAGATTGTAATGAATATGTAAACAACTGAGGACTTCACTCTTTTCCCTGGAGTCAGTGTTGGTGTGTGGTGTGATCTTCTTTGAAGTCATGAAGCAGAAATAGATATATCTGAGCAAATGGTGCCGAGCCTTCTCTTTACATGCTTATGGGTACTACTCTAGGGAAAAGCATTAAAGTTCTCTAAGACATCCATATAAAGACCTGTTTCACTTTTGCTGGGATCTTATTTCTTTTCTTCCTTAACTGAGATATGGAAGGAAGTCTAGAAACCATTTGGTATTTTGTGGCTGGGTGCTTTCTTTTTCACATTTCAAATGAACCATAGCATCCCAGCCACAAAGGCACAGATCTCTCATTGGCCCTTAGCTGGACTCCACCAAGCCTACAGCATTAACTAGGAACTTTGAAGATTTGGACATGACACAAAGGATGTTTGATGGCCTGTCTTTTTATAAATACTATGTTGTAACTTCTCACTAGACAAAAAAGTGGTGATTATTTTTCCAAAAGGTCAGTGGGCAAATGGACAGTTTCCCTTGGTTCTGCTGGAAAAATTCAGGACACCATAATTATTGTGCCCACGCAAGGGAAAAATGAAATAAGGAGTGGTCTGGCTAGACCCAACTCTTTGTATAATAAGAGAGAACTTTTCCTGCTACAGATACTGGTACCAGGGGAATTAATAATTTCTGACCATTCAAGACCTCAAGTCACAAGTGATTCCAAATGACCAAATGAATGTTGTGGGAGGACTGTGAGCAGAATGCCAGGACATTAGCTCATGATGAGTATCTGAGGATAGGTGCTGGCTGTAGCACAAAACAAATATCCTATCTTGAAATGGCAGGGTAGCTTGCAGTTGTAAACTAATTTAGAGGTTTTCCACTATCACTTGATGTCCTATAAAGAGTCACCATGACCAAGGCAACTTTTATAAAGGACATTTAATCAGGGCTGGCTTCCAGGTTTAGAGGTTCAGTCCATTATCATTGTGGCAGGAAGCATGGCAGTGCCCAGGCAGACATGGTGCTGGAGGAGCTAACAGTTCTACATTTTGATTAGAGAATACTGACTCATGGAGAAGCCTTTGAATCTCTCTCTGTCTCTCTGTCTTTCTGTCTCTGTCTGCCTGCCTGCCTGCCTGCCTGCTTGCCTGTCTGTCTGTCTGTCTGTCTCTCTGTCACACACACAGCCTTATCAATTTACACTAAAACATTAGAGAGAACCTAATTAATGATTTAATGATATAAAGCAGTATTTTGTAAAAACAAGAACAAACTAAATTAAAACCTAAAACATCAAGAAATAATAAATCAAAAAAGAAATTAATAAAATAGAAACAAATGAATGAATGAATATAAGAATACAAAGGATCACTGAATCTAAGATCTTATTCTTTATCAGTATAGAGATGGACAGATAGTAGGCCCAAATTAAGCAGAAGAAATAAAGAGATGACCCAAATTAACAGAGTCAGAGTAAATATGGAGACATTACAACAGACACCAAGGAAATACAGTTTTATTAATCTTTTTAATGTTTTAAAGATTAATTTATATATTAAAAAGGGAACACTTTAAAAGTTTATACTCCATTAAGTTTGAAAACCTAAATGGAATGGATAAATTTCTTGATTCATTTAAACTGCCAAAGTTAAACCAAGAAGAGACTAGCAACCTAAATAGACCCATAACAAAGGAGGAGATTGAACTAAAAAGAAAAGTCCAAGGCCAGATGGAGTCACTGCAGAATTCTACCAGACTTTAGCAAACCAAGTATAGGTACACATCAAGAAGATCATCCACCATGATAAAGTCCAATATGTTCTTATGATAAAAGCTCTAGAGAGCTAGTTAGATGGCTAAGTGGTTAAGGGCACTGGATGCTCTTCCAGAGGTCTTGAGTTCAATTTCCAGAATCTATATGCTGGCTCATGGATCTGATGCCCTTTCTTGGCATGTAGGTGTACATGCAGATAGAGCACTCCAACATTTAAAAAATGTCTAATTAAATAAATACACCCCCAGCAATGTTCCAGAGAAAATAAGACAGAAAGGACTGTAAAGCTTATATGTGACACAGAGCCAATGTTATTCTAAGTGAACAAAACCTTGAAGAAATCTCATCAAAATGGGAATTCTGAGATAGGGTTCTCCACTGTCCATAGTCTTTTTTAATATAGTGTTCAAAGAACTTGGCAGAGCAATAAAATAACTGAAGAAAAAAAGGACTGCAATTAGGAAATATATATATATATATATATATATATATATATATATATATATATATATATATATATNCTGATATCCAATATATATAAAGAACTCAAGAAGGTGGACACCAGAAAATCAAATATCCCCATTAAAAAGTGGGGCACAGAGTTAAACAAAGAATTCTCAACTGAGGAATACCGAATGGCTGAGAAGCACCTGAAAAAATGTTCAACATCCTTAATCATCAGGGAAATGCATATCAAAACAACCCTGAGATTCCACCTCACACCAGTAAGAATGGCTAAGATCAAAAATTCAGGTGACAACAGATGCTGGCGTGGATATGGAGAAAGGGGATCACTCCTCCATTGTTGGTGGGAATGCAAGCTTGTTCAACTTGCTGACTGTGAGCATCCACTTCCATGTATAGTCTCCCACGAGACAGCTATATCAGGGCCCTTTCAGCACTATCTTGCTGGCATATGCAATAGTGTCTATGTTTGGTGGCTGATTATGGGATGGATCCCTGGCAGCCAGTCACTGGTTGGTCCATCCTTTTGATTCAGCTTCACACATGATCTCTGTAACTCCTTCAATGTGTGCCTTGTTCTTAATTCTAGGAAGGTGTGAAGCGTCCACATTTTGATCTTCATTCTTCTTGAGTTTCATGTGTTTAGTAAATTGTATCTTGGGTAGTCTAGGCTTCTGGGCTAATATCCACATATCAGTGAGTACATGTTATGTGAGTTCTTTTGTTATTGGGTTACCTCACTCAGGATTGTATCCTCCAGATACATCCATTTGCCCAAGAATTTCATAAATTCATTGTTTTTAATAGCTGAGTAGTTCTCCATTGTGTAAATGTACCACATTTTCTGTATCCATTCCTCCGTTGAGGGACATCTGGGTTCTTTCCAGCTTCTGGCTATTATAAATAGGGCTGCTATGAACATAGTGGAGCATGTGTCCTTATTACCAGTTGGAACATCTTCTGGATATATGCCCAGGAGAGGTATTGCTGGATCTACCGGTAGTACTATGTCTAGTTTTCTGAGGAACCGCCAGACTGATTTCCAGAGTGGTTGTATCAGCTTGCAATTCCACCAGCAATGGAGGAGTGTTCCTCTTTCTACATATCCTCACCAGCATCTGTTGTCACCTGAGTTTTTAATCTTAGCCATTCTGACTGGTGTGAGGTGGAATCTCAGGGTTGTTTTGATTTGCATTTCTCTGTGACTAAGAATATTGAACAAAAAATCAGCACACTTTCTAAATATCATCAACAAACACACAGAGAAAGAGATAATGCACCGACATTTATAACAGCACCAAAGACAAAATAACTTGAAATAAATCTAAGCAATGAGGTGAAAGTCCTCTACACTGAAAACTTTAATCCTTTAAGAGAGTGATTGAGAAAAACACTTGAAAGTGGAAAGTTATTATATGCTCATGGATTGGTAGAATTAATAGCGTGAAATGACAATCAAACCAAAAATATTTTGCAGATTTAATGTAATCTCAATCAAAATACCCACAATATTGTTCACAGAAATAGAATAAAATATCATAAATGCATGGAACCAAAGCAACCTTTAGTAAAAAGAAGAATACTGTAGAGAATGATATACCAGAGTTCAAAATCTATTATAGAGAGATAGTCATAAAATACAATATGGTACTAGTACAAAACAGACACAAAATAAATGTAGATAAATGGAGTAAAGTAGATGAAGCAAACATATAACTATAGCCACCTGGTATTTCATAAAGAAGCAAAAAGCACACCCTGTAGAAAATATAGCATGTTCAACAGTGTGGGGAAAATAGGGTCTCCACACGCAGAAGAATGAAATTACACCCATATCTATCATCCTGTACAAAATTTGCTCCTCCTGAATCAAAGACCCCAATCTTAAACGTGAAATGCTAAATCTACTGTAAGAAAACCTAAACAGTGCCATAAAGTTATAAGTGTAGGAAAGAACTTTTGAACAGGACTTCATTTGCTCAGATATATTAAGTCTGACAGCTGACAAGTGGCACCTTTTACAACTAAAATGCTTCTGTACAGATGAAGAAACAATTAGTCAAGTAAAGAAGCAACCCAAAGCATGAGAGAGAATCTTTGCCAGCTATACAGCTGATAGAGGATTAATTTCTTGAATATAGACAGAACTTAATAAGAAATCACAAAAAAGCAGAATCAAGGAAACAAGTGACTCAGTTAAGGAATCTAAACAGAGAGTTCTCAACAGAAGAATTAAGAATGACTAAGAAATACCTTAAAATATGTTCATAATCCTTAGCCATTGGGGAAATGCAAATGAAAATAAATTTGAGATTTTATTTTATCCCAGATTAGCTAAGATCAGCAAAGCAACTGACAACAAATGCTTACAAGGTTGTGGGGGAAAAAGGGACCCTCACTCACTGTTGGTGGAATTACAAATAGGTGCAGACACTCTGGAAATCAGTGTAGAGAATCCTCAAAAAGTTAACATTTACCGTATGAGCCAGCTATACCACTCACTGGTATCTGCCCAAAGGACTCTACATGTTATTTCACAAATACCTGCTCAGCCATATTCATTGTTGACCTATTCACAATAGCTAGAAAATGGAATTACCTAAATGTTCTTCAACCTACCAATGGATAATGAGAATGTGATATATGTATACAGTGAAATATTAATCAGCTGTAAAGAAAAATGAAATTTACAGGTCAGTGGATGGACCCAGAAAATAAAATACTGGGTGAAGTAACTCAGTCCTAGAAAGGCAAACACGAGTTATTTTCTTTATATTTATCTTTCTTTATATTTAGAGATGGTTCCTAGATCTAAATCTTTATATTTGAGTCTACAACATGGAGTAACTGCAGAAACACTGAAAGTATAAAGGGGCTATGGGAGTCTCGAGAGGGGAATAGAAGGATATAGGAAATATAAAGCTGAAAATGGAAAAATGAGGAGCTGATTTGATAACAATCACTAACCTTTTTTTGTTTTTGCTGTAAATTCTTTATAGCTTTGATATGTTCATATTTTTTTCTTTTAAAGTTTATAGCTTTGCATTTGTCTTTAACCCTCTTATGCATAAAGTCCTAAATTTCTGACTTTATTTTTCCATATATATGTTAGCTACTGTTCTTTTTATGTGTATTTTTGATATTATAACTTAATTGCAAGTCTTCTTTCCCCTTCCTGCCTCTAAACTTCCCATATACCTTCCCTACTCTCCTTTACTTTCACAGCCTCTTTCTTGAGTAGTTGTCATTGCATGTGTAGATTTATGAATGTATATTTTGCTATATACAAACTGTTCAGTCTGTACTGTCATTTGTATGTTATCTGTATGTAATTTGCATGTATGTTATCAGGGCTACCATTTGGCACCAGACAACCAATTGGTGTGCTCTTTCCTGGAAAAGATCACTTCTGAAAGCTCTCAGCTTTCTTCAGTTGCCTATAATTCTTTGTATAGAGTTTAGGCCTAACGGGCAGTTTCGCATGTCCTTGTTGTCCTTGTTCAGTTCATGTTTGAGAAGTCATGTTAGTGAGACTTTATGGGTGTGGCTTACTAGGAGATATAATCTTACAGCAAAATCCCCAGTCCCCTGGCTGATGGAATAGTCCGTCAGAGTTTAGACTTCAGTGTTTCTTTTCATGGTAAAATAGCCTCTCTGTTGGGAGTGTACTTTTCTTACCCAGATGACCCATGGTTCTGGCCCAGGCCTTTTCTTGCAGCTTAGACTCCACTTCCACAGCTTCACATCATGGCCTATTAAGAATTTTTTTTGCCAGTGATTCTAACCATCACATGGTTGTGGTAACTCTCTAAACTCTGGAACAAAATTCTATGTACTCTCTCAGTCCTTCATTTCTTCATTACCAAAACCCAATACCACAGAGACGATGTTGCCTAGTTAATTACCAGCCTTAAATGAAGACTGACTCTTTAGGTCACAGTTGTGGGACCCTCTGTGTGTTGATTACGGGGAAAAATGCTTTCCAAGTCTACCACTTTCCAGAAGCTGGACTCCAATCAGTGTTCATGTTCTCTTTCTAATGAATTTGTGTTTCCCCAGAGTTAAGCCTTTGGTAGGTGTCTCCTCTATGTTTCTTTATGTTGGAACATTTCATTACCATAACAGAAATGAAATTAGGACAGAAAATAGTATCTAGGAGAGTTGCTGATGCTGTGATAAACCTAATCATGTCACTTAAACTTTTGAGATTTTTCTTGTTTAGGAAGGAATGTGGAAGAGCTGTAACTTTGGGCTGGAAAAGCTGATGAATGTTGTGAGTACAGCTTAATGAGCTATTCTAGTTGGAGGTCAGAAGGCAAGTGTGTTGGGCTGTACTCTGCCTGTCCAGAGATTCTGAATAAATTTGAACTTGAAACCAATGTATTGGTTTGCCTGGCAGAGAAAACTTCAGAATCAGAAACCATCCAGGTTGGTTCATCAAGTGTTGAAGGAGGGAGGTCAGCACCATTATAGAGGAACCTTGTGTACTTCACTGGAGCAATACAAAAATATTCCCACAGGGTTTGTATACTTAAGCAGATATAACTGTGAGATCTTATGGGGCTGGGATATATCTCAAGTAGGGAGCAGAATGTGTCAGTGTCATAAACAAAGTATATAAGGTGACAAATATGGGTCTATTTTCACCCTTCTACATACCAGTTAGACCAGCACCATCTATTGAAAATGTTTTCTTTTTTCCATTGTATATTTTTGGCATCTTTGTCAAAAATTAAGTGATGGTAAGTGTGTGGTTTTATTTCTGGGTCTTCAATTCTATTCCATTGATCAACATGTCTGTCTCTGTACCAACACCATGCAGTTTTTATCACTATTGCTCTGTAGTAAAGCTTGAGGTCAGGGATGGTGATTCCCCTAGCTGTTCTTTTATTGTTAAGAATTGTTTCTGCTATTCTGTTTTGTTGTTGTTGCTGTAGTTGTTTTGCTGTTGTTGTTTTTCCTTTCCAGATGAATTTGAGAATTGCTTTTTCCATGTCTTTGAAGAATTGTGTTGGGATTTTGATGGGGATTGCATTGAATCTATAGATTGCCTTTGGTAGGATGACCATTTTTACTATGTTAATTCTGCCAATCCATGAGCATGGGAGATTTTTCCATTTTCTGAGATCTTTGATTTCTCTCTTGAGAGACTTGAAGTTGTTGTCATACAGGTCTTTCACTTGTTTGGTTAGAGTTACCCCAAGATATTTTATACTATTTGTGGCTATTGTGAAGGTAATTGTTTCCCTAATTTCTTTCTCAGCCTGTTTATCCTTTGTATAAAGGAAGGCTACTTATTTATTTGAGTTAATTTTATATCCAGCCACTTTGCTGAAGTTCTCTGGTAGAATTTTTTGGGTCACTTACGTATACTATTATATCATTTGCAAATAGTGATACCTTTATTTCTTCTTTACTAATTTGTATCCCCATGATCTCTTTTGTTGCCTTATTGTTCTAGCTAACACTTCAAGTATTGAATAGATATGGGGAGAGTGGGCATGCCTGTCTTGTCTGTGGTTTCAGTGAGATTGCTTCAAGTATGTCTCCATTTAATTTGATATTGGCTGTTGGTTTGCAGTAAATTGCTTTTATTATGTTTAGGTATGTGCCTTGAATTCTTGTTCTCTCCAATACTTTTAACACAAAAGGGTGTTGTATTTTGTCAAATGCTTTTTCTGTATCTAAGGAGATGATCATGTGATTTTTTCCTTTGAGTTTGTTTATATAAGTGGATTATGTTAATGGATTTCATATATTAACCCAACCTTGCATATTTTGGATGAAGCCTACTTCATTATGTTGAATGATGGTTTTTATGTGTTCTTGTATTTAGTTTGCAAGAATTTATTGAGTATTTTTGCATTGATATTCATAAGCAAGATTGGTCTGAAGTTCTCTTCTTTGGTTTCTTCTTTATGTGGTTTAGGTATCAGAGTAATTATGGCTTCATAGAATGACTTAGGTAGAGTTCTTTCTGTTTCTATTTTAGATAATAGTTTGAGGAAAATAGATATCAGGTCTTCTTTGAAGGTCTAGTAGAATTCTTCACTAAATTCATCTAGCCCTGGGCTTTTATTGGTTGGGAGGTTTTTAATGACGTCTTCTATTTTCTTGTGTGATATGGGCCTGTTTAGATAGTTCACTTGTTCTTGATTTAACTTTGGTATGTGACATCTGTCTAGAAAACTATCCATTTCATCTAGATTTTCCAGTTTTGTTGAGTATAGTCTTTTATAGTAGGATCTGATGATTTTTTGAATTTCTTCTGTTTCTGTTGTTATGTCTCACTTTTCATTTCTGATTTTATTAATTTGGATTCTACCTCTTGGCCCTTTAGTTAGTTTGGTTGATTTCAGCCCTGAGTTTGACTATTTCTTGCCTTCTACTCCTCTTGAGTGAGTTTGCTGCTTTTTTTTTCCCCTAGACCTCTCAGGTGTGCTATTAAGTTGTTAGTGTAAGATCTTTCCAGTTTCTTTACCAGGGCACTTAGTGCTATGAACTTTCCTCTTAGCACTGCTTTCATTTTGCCCATAGGTTTGGGTTTTATTTCAGTCTTCTTGTATCTGTTGAGGGTTGTTTTGTGACCAATTATATGGTCAGTTTTGGAGAAGGTACCATGAGGTGCTGAGAAGAAGTTGTATTATTTTGTTTTAGGGTGAAATGTTCTGTAGACATCTGTTAAATCTATTTGGTTCATAACCTCTCTTAGTTTCACTGTGTCTGTTTAGTTTCTGTTTCAATGACCTGTCCACTGGTGAGAGTGGGGTGTTGAAATCTCCCACTGTATTGTGTGGGGTTCAGTGTGTGTTTTAGTAAAGTTTCTTATATGAATTTGGGTGCTCTTGCATTTGGGGCATAAATGTTCAGAATTGAGACTTTCTCTTGGTGGATCTTCCCCGTGATGAATATGAAGTGTCCTTCATCTCACTTGATAAATTTTGGTTGAATGTCTATTTTATTGGATATTAGGTTGGCAACTCCTGTTTGCTTCTTGGGACCATTTGCTTTGAAGACCTTTTTCCATCCTTTTACTCTGAGATAGTGCCTGTCTTTGTTGTTTAGGTGTGTTTCTTGTATGCAGCAAAATGCTGGATCTTGTTCACGTATCCAGTCAGTTAGCTTATGTCTTTTTATAGGTGAGTTGAGTCCATGAATTTTGAGAGATATTAAAGAGAGATGACTGTTTGTTCCTGATATGTCTGCTTTTGTAGGTGGTTTTATGTGCTTGTGGCTCTCTGCTTTTGACTTAGTTGTGAGATGGTTAATATTTGTCCTTTCTTTGGTGCAGGTGCCTTTCTTGTGTTGGAGTTTTCCTTTCAGGATCCTCTGTAGGGCTGGGTTGGTAGATAGATACGGTTTGAATTTGGTTTTGTCCTGGAATATTTTGTTTTCTCCATCTATGTTGATTGAGAGTTTTGCTGGGTATAGTAGCCTAGGCTGGCATTTGTGTTCTCTTAGCCTCCGACCAGTCTCTTTTGGCTTTCATAGTCTCTGTTGAGAAGTTTGGTGTAATTCTGATAGGTCTGCCTTTGTATGTTACCTGGTCCCTTTCCCTTGCAGCTTTTAATATTTTTTCTTTGCTCTGTGCATTTAGTGCTTTGATAATCATGTGACAAGAAGATTTTCTTTTCTGGTTCCATTTATTTGATGTTCTATATGCTTCTTGTATCTTTATGTCCACCTCTTTCTTTAGGCTGGGGAAGCTTTCTTCTATGATTTTGTTGAAGACATTTTCAGATCCTTTGAGCTAGGAATCTTCGTTCTCCTCTATTCCCATTATTCTTAGATTGTGTCCTGAATTTTCTGGATGTTTTGGGTTAGAAGTTTTTTATGTTTTTAATTGCCTTTGACAGTTGTGTCAATCTCTTCTACTGTATCTTTCACACCTGAAGTTCTCTCTTCTATCTCTTGTAGTCTGTTGGTAATAATTACATCTATAATTCCTGACCTCTTTCCTAGGTTTTCCATTTCCAGGTTTGCCTCCATTGGTGTTTTTTTTTAATTGTTTCTACTTCCACTTTTAGGTCTTGGATCCCTTTATTCAATTCCTTCACCTATTTACCTGTGTTTTCCTGTATTTCTTTCAGTGAGTTATTGATATCCTCCTTAAAGGACTTTATTATCTTCATGAGATAGGATTTTAGGACATATTCCTGATTTTCAGGTGTGTTGGTGTATTCAGGGCATGCTGTGGTGGGAGAACTGGGTTCTGATGATGCTCATGTATTTTGGTTTCTGTTGCTTATGGTCTTGTGCTTGCCTTTCATCATCTGGATATTCCTGGTGTTTGTTGATTTGGGACACTGCAGGGAGTCTGCCTCTTTTGTCCCTGGGTTGCTTTAGGTCTCCTGGTAGGCCTGCTGCCCTGGCTGTATCAGACCACCTGTGGTGTCTCCCAACTGGGGGCTCTTCACAGGGTCAGAGAAGCTGCTGATCTGTTTCTCTGGCTGCAATAGATCTCCTGGGGGGCCATCAGACTGTTGGGTCTTCAGTGGATCAGTTACGCTGTTGTCCAACTGTGCTGAGAGCAGCAGATCTAAGTGCAGTGGGTCCTTAGGATGGATTGGGATATGCTGTCTTAAAAGGAAACAGACCAACTAGGGGTCTGCCCCAGCATCAAGGACCAGGCAGAAGGGGTGGGAGGGATGGAAGGAAGGAGAGTGGTATTCCGGAGGGTGGGGGTTTTGTGGGTGATGGGTTCTGAGTCTACCAGGCTCCCAGCAGCAGATCTGGGACTCAGGGTGGGGGTGGGGGGAGGTTCTTACCAACTGCTCTGCTCAATATCCAATAAAAGAAAAAAGTTAAAAAAGTAAATATATATAACTTTTTAAAAACTTTTTTCTTTTATTGGATATTTTCTTTATTTACATTTCAATGTTATTACCTTTCCAGGTCTCCCCTCCAGAAACCCTCTATTTCATCCCCCTCCCCCTGCCTCTAGGAGGGTGTTCTCCCATTTACCCACCCACTCCTGCCTTCGTGCCCCTACACTGGGGCATTGAACCCCCTCAGGCCCAAGGGCCACTCCTACTACTGATGTCTAACAAGGCCATCCTCTGTTACATATGTGGCTGGAGCCATGGGTCCCTCCATGTATACTCTTTGGTTGGTGGTGCGGTCCTTGGGATCTTTGGGGGGTCTGGCTGGTTGACACTGTTGCTCTCCCCATGAGACTGCAAACTCCCTCAGCTCCTTCAGTCCCTTCTCCACCTTCTCCATCAGGACTCTGCGCTCAATCCAATGGTTGGCTGTGAGCATCTGCCTCTGTATTTGTCAGGCACTGATAGAGCCTCTCAGGTGACAGCTATATCAGGTTCCTGTCAGCAAGCACTTGTTGGCATCCACAATAGTGTCTGGGTTTGGAAACTGTATATGGGATGAATCCCCAGGTGGGGCATTCTCTGGATGGCCTTTCCTTCAGGCTTTGCTCCACACTTTGTCTCCATATTTTTTTCTATGAGTATTTTGTTCTTCCTTCTAAGAAGCACTGAAGCATCAACAATTTGGTCTTCTTGAGTTTCATATGGTCTGTGAATTTTATCTTGGATATTCCAAACTTTTGGGCTAGTATCCACTTATCAGTGAGTGAATACTGTGTGTGTTCTTTTGTGACTGGGTTACCTCACTCAGGATGATGTTTTCTAGTTCTATCTTTTCGCTTATGAATTTCATGAAGTCATTGTTTTTAATAGCTAAGTAGTATTCCATTGTGTAAATGTACTACATTTTCTGTATCCATTTCTCTGCTGAGGGACATCTGGGCTTTTTCTAGCTTCTGGTTGGAGCATCTTCTGGGTATATGCCCAGGAGTGGTATAGCTAGGACCTCAGGTAGTACTATGCCCAATTTTATGAGGAACTGCCAGATTGATTTCCAGAGTGATTATACTAGCTTGCAATCCCAGCGGCAATGGAGGAGTGTTCCTCTTTCTCTGCATCATCACCAGTATCTGCTGTCACCTGAGTTTTTGATCTTAGCCGTTCATAAGATGGAATCTCAGGGTCATTTTTATTTGCATTTCCCTGATGACTAAGGACTTTGAACACTTCTTTAAGTGCTTATCAGCCATTCAAGATTCTTCTGTTGAAAATTCTGTTTAGCTCTGTACCCAATTTTTTACTTGGATTATTTCGGTTGTTGGTGTCTAACTTCTTGAATTCTCTATATATTTTGGATATTAGCTCTCTTTCAGATGTAGGGTTAGTGAAGATCTTTTCCCAATCTGTAGGCAGTCATTTTGTCTTAATGACAGTGTCCTTTGCCTTACGGAAGAAGTTCTATGAGGTCCAGTTTATTAATTGTTGATTTTAGATCCTGAGCCATTAATGTTCTATTCATGAAATTTCTCCAGTACCAATGCATTCAAAGCTATTTCCCACTTTTTCTTCTATTATATTTAGTGTCCCTGGTTTTATGTTGAGGTCTTTGAGCCACTTGGACTTGAGTTTCCTGTTACCTCTGATTCTTAAAATTTGTTTATAAACTCTTGGCAAGTCTTTGTTTCTAAGGATAGTCTTTTACACTGGTGGCTTCAGATATGACACTGTGCAAATGACACATCATTGTTCACTGCTGTGATTTCTTTCTTCTTTGGTGAGGTAGGTTTCTTACCCCCTTTACAGTCTTTTTCTTACACTTGCAGTAGCTTAAGCACTGTGCATACATTGAGAGTGACATTGTTGACATTCTACAAGCAAAGCTTTTTTCCCCCTTATTAGATAATGTATTACAATGAGTTCCATTTGGTTGCAGGTCAAGATAAAATAGTGCAGTGTAATTTAAACAAAATGATGTTTGCTTGGTGAATGGCAGACTCATTTAATACTTGCTTCTCTCCTCTGCTTTTTAGCTCTGCTCTCTCCAGCCTCCCTCCCTTCCTGATCCAGGGAGGAGGTAGACAAGCCATATGCTCAGCAGTCTAATTTGGCCTCTGAGTAGAACAAGAATCAAGGTGGCCCCTCAAATGGCCACATATCACAAAGGACAACCACCTTGCTTGGCTGCCTTTGAACCTTAGTTGTGAGTTTGACAGCCATGTATGAAGTTCTGAAAAGCAGGGCAGGTATTCACCACCTGATCACTTCTCAGAAGCAACTCTGAGGCCTATGGCACAGGACTAATCCCAGAGAGGCAGCATCCTTTCCAACAGCCAACCTTCAAATGATGGGTAGTGCCCTACACCCACTTGTGTTAACTGTCAGCTGCCCACAAGGGAGTGAGTGCTGAGAATGCCTGTTATCTACAGCTTTCATCTCTGTGGTACAGAGACACTGCTTTGGTTGGCTGCAAAGATTGGTTTCTAGGGTACCTTTGCTTTTGATGCCACTTCACCATCATGATGAATGCATGCCATCTGCAGAACAGAAATGCTCCTGATGGGGGAGCTGGATCAGATAGGGAGTCCCTGTGTAGACATCCTCAGTGAGGCGTGTACTCAAAACCATTTAGCTTGTTCCAAAATAATAGAGTTCAAGTTCTCTTTGGTTTATTTCTGAGTTCTTCCCACAGAGGGCTTTGGCTTTACCTCAGAGGTCAGAGACAGGTCCACAGAAGGAACATAGGCAGGAATGCTGGTGCTTATCCCCTGTTCCACATCACCTGGAAGTAGCAGCCAATCCTTGTTCATCTGGGGTTTACTCTGTTCCTACATGTCCACATCTTCTAAGTCTAGGAAGCAGTCTACCTTCACCTTTCTACCTTGAAAGGAACTGCCAACTTTGTGGCCTTTGTTAATCATAATCTGGTCCTCTTCTGTGTATTTGGATGAAGCATGACGAAAGATGGTTGTATTTCTAAAATGATGACCATTTGATTCCATTTTATGATTCTATTTTTCAATAGTAAATATGTTTTCTGATGAATCAGTTCCATGTGCTCTCCCTTTGGCCACATTATCCTCCTGAACTCAAGAAGTCACATCCCATGGGCTGGGTCTTGGACCAAATGAAAAGAAGAAAGCATGCTGAGTACAAGTAGTTATGTCTCTCTGCTTCTGGATTGAGATACAATGTGAGCAGCCAAGCTACTTCCATGGTGATCTGATAGGATGCCTGGGATTATTTAAATCTTCTTGTATCTGTTTAGGCCTCTTTTGTGAACAATTATGTTATTAGTTTTGGAGAAGGTACCATGATGTGTGGAGAGGAAAGTATATTTTTTGTTTTAGGTTGAAATATTCTATAGATATCTGTTAAATTCATTTGGTTAATAACTTCTGTTAATTTCACTGCATCTCTATTTAGTTTCTGTTTCCATGATCTGTCCATTGATGAGAGTGGGGTATTAAAGTCTCCCACTATTATTGCGTGAGGTGCAATGTGTGCTTTGAACTTTAGTAAAGTTTCTTTTATGAATGTGGGTACCCTTGCATTTGGAGCATAGCTGTTCAGAATTGAGAGTTCATCTTGGCAGATTTTTTTCTTTGATGAGTATGAAGTGTTCTTTCTTGTCTTTTTTTTTATAACATTTGGTTGAAAGTCAGTTTTTCTGATATTAGAATGGCTACTCCCAGTTCGTTTCCCGTTCCCTTCTCTTCCTTTCTCTTCCCTTCTCTTCCCTTCCCTTCTTCTTTCTTTCTTTCTTTCTTTCTTTCTTTCTTTCTTTCTTTCTTTCTTTCTTTCTTTCTTTCTTTCTTTCTTTCTCTCTCTCTCTCTCTCTCTCTCTCTCTCTCTCTCTCTCTTTCTTTCTTTCTTTCTTTCTTTCTTTCTTTCTTTCTTTCTTTCCTGGCCCTGCTTGCTCTGGCCCAAAGATTTATTAATTTATTATATTTAAGTACACTGTAGCTGTCTTCAGACACCTCAGAAGAGGGCATCAGATCTCATTACGGATGGTTGTGAGCCACCATGTGGTTGCTGGGATTTAAACTCAGAACCATTTGCAAGAGCAGTCAGTGCTTTTAAGTGCTCAGCCATCTCTCCAGCCTTTCCCACTTGTTTCTTGGGACCACTTGCTTGGAAAATATTTTCCTAGCCTTTCACTCTGAGGTAGTGTCTGTCTTTGTCACTGATATACATTTCCTAAATGCAGCTAAATGCTGGGTCCTGTTTATGTATCCAGTCTGTTAGTCTATGTCTTTTTATTGGGGAATTGAGTCCATTGATGTTAAGAGATATTAAGGAATAGTGATTGTTGCTTCCTGTTTTTTTTTAAACATTTATTTTATTTTTTATATGTAAGTACACTGTAGCTGTCTTCAGACACTCCAGAAGAGGGCGCCAGATCTCGTTACGGATGGTTGTGAGCCACCATGTGGATGCTGGGATTTGAACTTATCACCTTCAGAAGAGCAGTCGGGTGCTCTTACCCGCTGAGCCATCTCACCAGCCCCACTTCCTGTTATTTTTGATGTTATTTTTATGTTTGTGTGGTTATCTTCTTTTGGGTTTGTTGAAAGAAGATTACTTTCTTGCTTCTTCTAGGATATAGTTTCCCTCCTTGTGTTGGAGTTTTCCATCTATTATCCTTTGTAGGTTTGGATTTATGGAAAGATATTGTGTAAATTTTGTTTTTTCATAAAATATCTTGGTTTCTCCATCTATGGTAATTGAGAGTTTTGCTGGGTATAGTAGTCTGGGTTGGGATTTGTGTTCTCTTATGATCTGTATGACATCTACCCAGGATCTTCTAATTTTCACAGTCTCTGGTGAGAAGTCTGGTGTAATTCTGATTTGTCTATTTTAATATGTTACTGGACCTTTTTTCTTTATTGCTTTTAATATTCTTTCTTTGTTTAGTGCATTTGGTGTTTTGACTATTATGTGACTGGAAGAATTCCTTTTCTGGTCTAAGCTATTTGGAGTTCTGTAGGCTTCTTGTATGTTCATGGGCATCTCTTTCTTTAGGTTAGGGAAGTTTTCTTCTATAATTTTGTTGAAGATATTTACTGGCCCTTTAAGTTGGGAATCTTCACTCTCTTCTATAGCTATTATCCCTTGGTTTGGTTTTCTCATTGTGTTCTGAATTTCCTGGATGTTTTGGGTTAGGGGTTTTTTGCATTTTGCATTTTCTTTGAGTGTTGTATCAATGTTTTCTATGGTATCTTCTGTACCTGAGATTCTTTCTTCTATCTCTTGTATTCTGTTGGTGATGCTTGCGTCTATGACTCCTGATCTGTTTCCTAGGTTTTCTATCTCCAGTGTTTGTTGGGAACTAAAAAAGGGGGGCCCAGGGGATGTGGGGAAGGAAAAAGGCCCATACCCTACCAGAGTTCCACCTATACTCTGGTCAGTCAGGCGTGGGAGAGCTGGTACTACCCTTCCCACTCATCCCTGGGTAGGCATTCCTCTATCCCACTCTTCAGGGGGTGGCCAAGGGGCAGCCCTGCCTGGGGACCCAGAGCTACCTTGCTAAAGCTCCAGGGTTATAGGAGAGAGGGAGGAGGGAAGAGGTCCCAACACTGACTAGAGTGCGCAGTGGATCTTGATGAGCAGAGACTCTCTATGGTTTAAGAGCTTTATTATAGGACTGCAGGGAGAAAAAGAGAAGGGAGAGAGAGAGAGAGAGAGAGAGAGAGAGAGAGAGAGAGAGAGAGAGAGAGAAAGAGAGGAGAGGAGACAAAGAGAGGGGAGAGATAGGGTGAGACTGAGGGGTAAGAGGGAGACAAGAGAGTAAACAGTAAGAGAGCAAAGTGGGTCTGAACACCCCTTTTTATGGTCTTTAGTGTTGCTAGGTAACTGGGGAGGAGTTTAGCTTGAACGTCAGAAGCTTGGGCTATTACCTACATGACTACTGACCATGCTACTCTTGTAGGGGCTGTGGAGGGCGGTAACTTAGGCAGGGGCCAGAGTTTCAGGAGCATAAGGGAATGCCTACCATGTCATGAAGGTGAATTATGACTATCGGGGTTCAGACCTCAGCTCAACTGGATACCAGCCTGTGATTTTTTTATTGTTTCTCTTCACCTGTTTAGTTGTGTTTTCCTGTAAGTTTTTAAGTTATTTTTGTGTTTCTTCTTTAAGGTCTTCTACCTGTTTACTTGTGTTCTCTTATGTTTCTTTAAGAGTGTAATTTGTGTCCTTCTTAATGTCCTTTATCATCATCATGAAAAGTGATTTTAAATCTGAATCTTGCTTTTCCAGTGTGATGAGGTATCCAGGACTTACTGTGGTGGGAAAACTGGGTTTGATGATGCCAAGTAGCCTTGGTTTCTGTTGCTTATATTCTTGCACTTGCCTCTTACCATCTGGTTATCTCTAGTGCTACCTGCCATTTTTCTGTCTCTGACTATTGCCTATCCCTCCTGTTATCCTGGTTGTGTCAGAACTCCTCAGAGTCCAGCTGTCTCTATGATCCTGTGATCCTGTGATCCTGAGATCCTTGATGTGTCTGAGATCCTCGGAGTGAAGCTGCACTGGGATCCTGAAATCCTGGTGTGACCAAGCTCCTGAGATCCTGTTGTTTCAGAGCTCCTGGGTGTCAAGGTTTCTCTGGATTTTGCAGGGGTGGGTGGTGAGCCAGAGCCTTTGGTTTGCTCTGTGCACTTGTGCAAGCTAGAAGTAACCCATGCTTTTGGCTGGGCAGGGTTTTGTCTTTCCCTGGTTTCTGTGGGGGTTCCAGTTACACTGGGTGTTGGGAAAGATTTGGCTTCAGCTGTAGTCTTGAGTGTGCTAGAGCTCCAGTGCTCCTGTGTGTGTCCAATCTCCAGGGAGCTTCCGCTGTGACCCCGCGATCCTGGGCATTTTAGAGCACCTGGGAATCAAGCTTCCTCTGTGTGCTGTGGGACTGGCTGTGGAGCCAGCGATCAAGGTCTGCTCAGGGCACAGGCTCAGACTGGAAGGAACCCATGCCAGTGGCTGAGTGGGAGTTCCTGCTTACCTGGATCCCGGGGGTCCCAGTTTCTCCAGTTATTGGGGCAAATATGGCTTTCTTGCCTGTGATTCTTGGTGTATTAGAGCACCTGGGTCAAGCTTCCTCTCGATGTTGTGGTACTGGGTTCTGAGCCAGGGCTTCAAGCTTTTTGTTTTTAATGCACATTTATTTCTTGTTGCTCTCTTGTCTTTTCTGATGTGCTAAACTCTTTCTTTCACCATTTTCTTTATGTCACTATCTTTGGCATTTTTAAAGCATTGTCTGATTGTTATAAATTACCTTAGTTTTTCTTTATCCAAGAATGTTTTCATATACTACTCATCCTGAAATTTTTTCTTGGCAGCATTCCCAGTTGACAGCTTGTGTTTATAAGCATCTGAGGACATGTTCATTCTTGTGGTTTTTGTGACATGTGATAAGAGTTGGAATGATTTTTTTCTCTAAGAAAGTTTCTCTTCGTTACCAGATACTTTCAAGATGTTTTTCTTTGTCTTTAGGTTTGTTAATTTAAATTTCGATGAATCTTGCAGTGGGTGACTTTGGATTTAGCTGGTGTAGAGTCTGCTCAGCTTTTTGAATTTGTAGAATTATATCTCTTATTTTGTATGTTAGTCTGGTAAATATTTAGCTATTATTCCTACCCTGTCTCCCCCTCTCCTTCTCTTTAAGGTTCTGACTATGTAGCCCACATTGACCTTGAATTTATTTTTCAAGACATGGTTAATCTGTGTAGCTCTGGCTGTTCTGGAACTTGTTCTATAGACTAGGCTGCCCTCTAACTCAATCATCCACCTGCCTCTGCCTCCAAAATGTGTGGAATTAAAGGTGTCCAGACCTCAAACTTTTACTCCTTCTACTTAGTCTCACAGAATAGACTCACACATGTACCAAATGCCTTGCTCTCAAACTGTTATATTTCTGAGGCCAGTCTGATCCACTTCTCTCCTGGGATCCCACATATGTTTTAAACCAATTTTTGAATGTTCAATTTGTATTTACCTCTGTTTAGCCTGGATATTTTTCATTTTTCTATATTCTCTCCTTTGCTATATCCATTCTACTGATAATCACACCTCATTAAAAATTACATTTTTAATGTTTTAATTTTAAAATAGATAAAGACTTATGGAAAATTGTGATAGCAATATAGAGGACTACCACATGTCTTTGTTATGGACCCTGTACAGTGGTGCACTTTTCTTTATTAACTTACCAATGTTTGTATATTGTTAAAAATCCAGACTTTATATAACATTCCTGAACTTTTATGAATCCTCATTATTATTCTAGACTCCTATATATAATAAAAATTATCTTTAATTGTCACATATATTTTGGCATCATTTGGTTAAGAATTTTTAAAAACCATTTTTCAGCTCTTCCTTCTTTATGATGAACTTAACAGTTTTGATATTGATAGTCTTATATGTAATGTCTATTAGTAGAAATTTGCTTATTGTTTTTATTTATGATTTTGGGATCACAAGTTTATGGCAGGCATGTAATGGAAGAAAAATGTCATCTTTTATTGTACCAATGAATGGGTACACACTGTCAATATATTATTACCACAAGCAATTATTGCCATAGTTTATTTCTTTAAGATAGTGTTTTGGTATGTGCCCTTAAAGTTAGAATTCTCTTGCTTGTGCTTGGCATGAGAATTTTCTGACTGTCACTTGGATGAAACAGTGTTTATAATTTGTGTCTATGGAAAGCTGCTCAGTTCCACTTTTTTTGTATTGGACTTTGGAAGAGTCATTATGTGCAGCCTATACTTACAATGTGGGAGGTTAAATAAATTGTTTAGAATTCTTTATGAGAGATTGATTGCCCTTCTTCCTCTATAACTCATTTTTTTTCTCTCCCCAAACCCAATACTTCTTTTGTTGCTCAAATTGAAGGTTTGACTGTAGGAAACTCTTCCAACTGGCTCCATATCCTTTTGGTACGCCCTTGCAGGAATGGGTATTTCTGCAGCACTTTCTTAGTTCCCAGCACCTGGCTTATCTTGTATATGCTTTTGGCTTATCTTGTAAATTTCCTGCCCCAGTCCTAAAGTCAGCCATGTCACCACAGAGCTCTGCTTTCTTTCATTGCAGGAAGATGTTAAAAATAAAGATCTATGCTCAGAGCTGTTAGGGCATTGCTTATAGGCCCTCTCTACTGACAGAGCAAGCAAATTAATGTGTATGTTAATCTGCACATCTATACACATCATAAATCTTTTTGCATGTATCCATATGTATGTATATAAAGCCTTGGCTCAATCATACTTCTCAAATCCCAATCCATCGCCATTTGGGTGATTCTATTCTTGCTTGCCTGTGAACTTTCAACTGTGGAAAACCTGTCTACCTCCAGCTGCCATCCACTAGTTTTTTTCCTGAATCCATTCTCACACAGGTTTGTGAGATATTTTCACACATTTGTACAGAGTTAGATACATTTGTTATAGGCTAATTTTTTATACTAAGATTTTTCTCAAATTCTATGTGACTTAAAGAGAAACCTGCATACACTCAAAGGGCTACCCTCTCAAGTAGAAGGGTGAATGACAATGTTAGATATGGACATTGAAGAACCAGAGTGGACATTGGCCGAGAGTTTTATGTCTGCATTTACACCTTTGTTACATTGCCAACTCCCTTGGCCTATTTCCTGATTGTTATTGCCGTGATACTTCTTACAATGTGTACTTGTGCAGCAACACATTTCTGAATGCTGGAGTAGTCAGGTGAGATGTTTTGGCCAATGGTGCATGGAGAGAATTAATATCTACCATTTCTAGATGGATGCTTTTGCAATGGATACCAGACTTGATACTTGGATACCAGACTTGATACTTTATTCTTTGTCACAATATTGAGTGTAACTCAGGTAGTGATTCTGTGTTTACCTCATTCGTGTCTATGTACGCAAAGAAAGAAAACATACAACAAGGTTGCAGCTGGCCTGATTAACATGTGATGGGTATGGAAAGCCAATAGGATTTGGATCATTAGTTATTGCAGCAAATCCAGTTACACACACACACACACACACACACACACACACACACACACTCACACACACACACAGTTACACACTCACACATTATCTCAGTGTATTTCTGTCTTGTTCATTATGCTGTGAGCTATGAGCTGAAATCAGTTATATTCAAATCTCTTACTGGTTTATTTGGGTTTAGTGAATGTGAGGTACCTTTGGCTTACTGGAGTGATAATGAACAAAAACTCAATGATACTCAGTCTCTTGTGTTTTTCTTGCAGGGTATGAGCCAGAAATGAGTGTGTTCTTCTAACCAAAAGGATCTATGCTCAGCAATCTGGCCCCTACTCTATGTTTTTTTGGGGGGGAGGGGAAGCACATTATTTTTCATTCTGCCAAATAATGTCTTTTAGCTTTTCCAGTTTATAAATCCTAATCACTCCCAGAGTCATTTGGATTTCTATTACATCCACAAAATACCCAAGATAACCAGTTTAAGAAAAGATTCAGGATGGGCTGGTGAGATGGCTCAGCGGGTAAGAGCACCCAACTGCTCTTCCGAAGGTGATAAGTTCAAATCCCAGCAACCACATGGTGGCTCACAACCATCCGTAACGAGATCTGGCTCCCTCTCCTGGGGTGTCTGAAGACAGCTACAGTGTACTCACATATAATAAATAAAATAAATCTTTAAAAAAAAAAAAAAAAAAAAAAAAAAAAAAAAAAAAAAAAAAAAAAAAAAAAAAAGAAAAGATTCAGGAGGCGGCTCTCATGGAGGCAGATAGCACAAGGCTGGGGAGCGCTGAGCTGTGCGTTGTGCCCTGCGCTGCCCAGACTAGCAAACAATACAGTCAGGATGGCTAAATGTGACCCTAAGAAACCAAAGGGCAAGATGTCTGCTTATGCCTTCTTTGTGCAGACATGCAGGGAAGAACATAAGAAGAAAAACCCAGAGGTCCCTGTCAATTTTGCAGAGTTTTCCAAGAAGTGCTCTGAGAGGTGGAAGACCATGTCTGCAAAGAGAAATCAAAGTTTGATGAAATGGCAAAGGCAGATAAAATACGCTATGATTGGGAGATGAAAGATTATGGACCAGCTAAAGGAGGCAAGAAGAAGAAGGACCCAAATGCCCCCAAAAGACCTCCGTCTGGATTTTTCTTATTCTGCTCTGAATCTCGCCCCAAGATCAAATCCACAAACCCTGGCATCTCCATTGAAGATAAGGCAAAAAAGCTGGGGTGAGATGTGGAATAACTTAAGGGACAGTGAAAAGCAGCCTTACATTACCAACGCAGCAAAGCTGAAGGAGAAGTATGAGAAAGATGTTGCTGACTATAAGTCTAAAGGGAAGTTTGATGGTGCCAAGGGTCCTGCTAAAGTTGCCCGGAAAAAGGTGGAAGAAGAGGAAGAGGAGGAGGAAGAGGAAGAGGAGGAAGAAGATGAGGAAGAGGAATAAAAACTGACTCCTTGTGAATACCTTAGAGTAGGAGAGCGCTGTGATTGACACATTTCTTATTTGAGTTGTGTCTATTGCCCTTGTTAGGTTTAATTACAAAATTTGATCACGATCATATTGTAGTTTCTCAAAGTGTCAGTGGTTTACATGAAGTGGCCATGGGTGTCCAGAGCGCCCTGAAACTGTATCAAAGTTGTACATAGCGCCAAACATTTTTAAAATGAAAAGGCACTCTTGTGTCCTCCTCACTCAGTGCACTTTGCTGTTGGTGTGACAAGGCATTTGAAGATGTTTCTGGCATTCTCTTCTCAACTCGTAAGGTAGTGTTAACTATATGGTTATTGGCTAGCAATCCTGAGTTGTCAACTGTACATATCTATAGTTTGTAAAGAGAACAAAACAACCCAGACAGATTCTTGATGCTCCTTGTTTGGCGTGGAGGCTGTGAGGGAAAGATGCCTTTTGGAGGGGGCTGTAGCTCAGGGAGTGCACTGTGAGACTGGACCTGTTGATACTGCGCTGGGCATCCATTTATCTTCAGGTTGTCTTGTTTTTGTATATAGTGGCATAGCATTCTGCTGACATTGTTAGTTGTGGAAAGGGGGAAGGGGTCAGCTGGCATGAGAAGTTTTTGGAGTTTTTTCTTTAGTTAAGTGCAGTAGGTTTTAAACCTTTTAAAGAAACTGTAGAACTCATCGTTGTCAGCAAAGCAAAGAACTACTGCATCAATGGAAGTTTAAGAACCCTCTGGACCAAAACGCAATTTGCAACATTCTGTTATTTTTTTGTATGTTTAGAATGCTGAAATGTTTTTGAAGTTAAATAAACAGTATTACATTTTTTTTTTTAAAGAAAAGATTCAGTTTTGGAGGCTTGGTTCACAGATGCTTGGTTGTGATGATTTAGAGTTGTGGGGGTCCAGTAGGAAGAAACAGAAGAGGAAGGCTGATATCATAGTGGTTAGAATGTGAAAGGAATTAGGATCTTGATATCTTTTCAAAAGCATATTCTTGGTGAACTTACTGCCTTCCACTGGGCCGCATCTCCTAAAGTTCCTGTTACTATCTACACTTCTTTACCAGGTTTATTTCTCTGCTCATTAAAGAATTAAAGGGCACTAGGTTTCCACACTGACCATCTTCTGTAACCAGGGTAAGATCCCAGTGGTAGGACTAGGACACCAAGCCAGCCACAAAACCTTCAACCTACAACCTGCCCTGTCTGAAAGATGTGCTGGGAGCAATCATGACTCAGAGCTTGTGAAAGTGGCCAAGCAATGACTGGTTTAACCTGAAGCCTAGGCCACAAGAAGGAATCTATGCCCAGTACTGCCTGGATGGCCAGGAGTCAGAAGCTGGATAGCTCAGGGACCTAGGGCAGGACCAAATACATCTGATAAAAAAAAAGTCAATGAAAATGATTCTTAATGATATTCTGCTATATGCTTTGATCAGAGCCTAATCCAATCCTCACCTGAGAGGCTTCCTGTAGAAACTGATAGGAGCAGATGCAGAAACCCACACCCAACATTAGTTGGAGCTTCAGGAACCCTAAAGATTAGGAGGAAGGATTGTAGAAACTGGACTGTCAATGACACCAGAAGATCATGGCCACAGAATCAATAGGCAGGGCTTATAGGGACTCACACTGAAAAAGCTAACATGGTGGCTGCATGGGTCTGTACTAGGCCCTCTGCATACACACATGGTTGTTTAGTTTGGAGTTTTGGGGGACCTCCTAACAGTGGGAGTGTCTCTGCTGCTTTTGTCTGCTCATAGTCCAGCCTTGATAAGAAGGTTTGTGCCTCGCTTTGTTTTGTTCTGTTCTTGTTATATTGTGTTCAGTTGATATCCCTGGGAGGGTTACTCTTTTATGACGGGAAATGGAGGAAAAATATGGGAGAGAGGGGAAGTATATGTGAGAAATTGTGGGAAGGGGAGCCTGTGGTTGGGGTTTATGGTATGAGAGATAAATAAAAAGAAAAAAAAAAAACAAAGAAACTAAAAGACAGCCTTCCAGTTTCCATCTGCATCCTGCAGCTGACCCTGTGCCACATCTCTCCATACCGAAATCCTGCTGGGAGAGAGCTGGTCTCCCAGGAGTGCTGATACACATGAGAGCACAGGTAAGACCACCACTTCTGCTCTGAGGGACCTACCCAGAGCCCTCAGGACACAGTAACCGAGGAGCAGCCTGGGACAGGATTCTACCAGTTTCTACCTGCACCTGGAGCTGTCCCTGTTCCACAGCTCTCCATACCCAAATCCCACCAGAAGAGAGCTGGTATCCCAAGAATGCTGACATACCTGAGAGGAAAGGTGAGACAACCACTTCTACTCTGAAGGACCCGCCCAGGACCATCAAGACACAGGAACCAAGGAACATCCTGGGACAGGATCCTTCCAGTTTCCATCTGTGCCCAAGAGCTGACCCTGTGCCACAGCTCTCCATACTCAAATTCCACCTGATGAGAGCTGGTCTCCCAGGAATTCTAAAACATAGACTTACAGGAGAGATAAGCCACAGTCAAAGACAGCAAGATCAGCTAAGTCCAGAGATAACCAGATGGCAAGAGGCAAGTATAAGAACATAATCAACAGAAACCAAGGCTGCTTGGCATCATCAGAACCCAATTCTCCCACCATAGCAAGTCCTGGATACCAGAGCACATCAGAAAAGCAAGACTCAGATTGAAAATCACATCTTATGATGATGATGGTAGAAGTCTTTAAAAAGGACATAAATAATTACCTTAAAGAAATACAAGAGAATATAGGTAAACAGGTAAAACCCTTAAAGAGGAAACACAAAAATACCTTAAAAAATTACAGGAAAACACAGCCAAACAGGTGAAGGGACTGAACAAACCATCCAGGATCTAAAAATGGAAATATAAACAATAAAGTGAGACAAAGTGAGACAATCCTGGAGATATAAAACCTAGGAAAGAGAACAGAAGTCATAGATTCAAGCATCACCAACAGAATACAAGAGATAGAAGAGACAATCTCAGGTGCAGAAGATACCATAGAAAACATTGACACAACAGTCAAAAAAAATGCAAAATGATAAAAGCCCCTAACCCAAGCCATCCAAGACATTCAGGACACAATGAGAAGATCAAACCTAGGGATTTGAAGATTCCCAACTTAAAGGGCCAGTAAATATCTTCAACAAAATTCTAGAAGAAAACTTCCCTAACCTAAAGAAAGAGATGCCCATGAACATACAAGAAGCCTACAGAACACCAAAAAGAAATTCCTCCAGTCACATAATAGTCAAAACACCAAATGCACTAAACAAAGAAAGAATATTAAAAGCAGTAAGGGGAAAAGGCCAACTAACATATAAAGGCAGACGTATAAGAATTACAGCAGACTTCTCATCAGAGACTGTGAAAGCTATAAGATCCTGGGCAGATGTCATTCAGACCCTAAGAGAATACAAATGCCAGCTCAGGCTACTATAGCAAACTCTCAATTATCATAGATGGAGAAACCAAGATATTCCATGACAAAAACAAATTTAGGTGTGCCACTGTGGGGCTTTAAAACCCTCATCCTAGCTGTCTGGAAGCGAGTCTTCTGCTAGCAGCCTTCAGATGAAGAGGTTGTACTCTCAGCTCTTCTTGTAGCATGATTTCCTGGATGCTGCCTTGGTGATAAAGAGCTGAACCTTTTAACCTGTAAGCCAGCCCCAATTAAATGTTATACTTATAAAAGTTGCCTTGATCATGATGTCTGTTCACAGCAGTAAAACCCTAACTAAGATAGACATGGTGGATGACATCAACAAAATAATGTTTTCTTGACACAACAGAATAGTTGCCCATAGGAATCCATAGCAGTTGAGACAGCATGAATAAGACCTGTGTAAACTTGAGCAGACAAAAATCTCAGCATGAGAAGAAGGTAGAATGACAGCTTCTGCCAGCTGAACTGCCCTACTCCATAGACTTAGTTCCCCAAGACCCACTCTACTGCTTCCCCAGTCCCACCTCACTGCCTGCCCTGTGTCCTGGCCTCTGTGCCTATCACCAGCAGACTTTAGCTGCTTAGGTAAAGGCCATACCAGTCAGAAGGACAGGTAAGTGAGTCCCTGCCAGTGGAACTGCCTCACCCCCTAGACTCAGTCCCTCAAGATCCATTCTACCACCCCTAACCACCTCCCTTACCCCCTGCCCCCAAGTCCCTAAGACTCTAGTTGCTCAGGTGCAGGCCACACCGGTCAGAAGTACAAAGCCCCAGTACTGTACCAAAGGAGAAGAAATTTGCCAGAAGTCAATCCCCCAACATGGTCAGTGACTTCCTAGTAGTTCAGAGGTCAAAAAGGCCACTAGAAACCTAGACTACAAAGCCCAGAAGACTAAAGTGGAAACAGAAATCAAGATGTAACACACACATACACACACTCACACACATGCATGCATGAACGCATGCATGCATGCACACGCAAGCAGAGTGTGATACAAACAGGGCTATTTATAGGAAATAAAGGGGACCAGAGAAGTGAGGCAATACGGTTAGTAGAAGGTAGTTGTGGGAATATAGATGAAGAAGAAATAAGGACATTCATGTTAGACATGTCTTAATGAAGCCCTGGTAGGCAATTGTTGTCACTCTTATATCCACTACTTTGAAGGGTACTAAATAAACTGATTTTCTTTAAAAAAATCAATTATTTTGTTTCACAATGAAACAGGGGAAAAATCCAAACTGTAGCACCTCTCTGAATCTGGTCTGGGTACACAGAACATTTCTGTAGGATGGAAGAGGTAGGTTAGAAAGAACAGATTGAACTCTCATTAGTTCTGGAAGAAACTACAAGAGCAAGGGGGGCATTAACAGCATCCTTTTCATGTATTAAGATCAATATATATTTCACTCTGAGGATATAGTGTAGCACTTACTTATTTGGAGTAAATGTCTGACCCAAATTTGCAATCATTCTCATAATGTGCTGAGTCCAAAGAAAGAGTTGTCTCATATTCAGCACAGAAAACTGCCAATTTTGAAAGTTAATGATATACCAGGAACCATGCAGGGACTGTTTACAGTAGGCAAACCTGAAAAAGTTTCCCAGAGACATCCTGTGTTCCTGGAACTTGAGAGCACAAGTCTAGCCTGTCTTAAATGCTGTGGCATAGCTGGCCTTTTAGTAAAGGTGGTCATCCTCTATTATGTGGGCAGCGTCATACAGAACTTCCAAAGTTACAGACCTGAGTATGGGAAAAAGTCATGATGTTGAAGTATGAGGGCATACAGCACTTCTGGTAGCAGTTGGCTGAGAAAGCTTGTTAGTTTTTTCATAAGTAAGTAAGTACATAAGTAAGCTTGTGGGAGTCCCAGAACCATGGAGTGGCCATTTTTTTATATCTCAGTGCACTAGGAAGAAAGGAGACAGGAAGGATATAAGAATGATAAATTCTTAAGATATAGTCCCCTCTGACTTACTTCCTCATGTAAGTCCCACTCCCTAAAGCTTCAATAACCTCTCCAAGAGTAGTTGATGAAGCACATTGATCTAATGACATACATTTCTGATTCAAGCCACAGTAAATCTATAGCCCATAATTTTTATTAAGTAAAGTTAAATGAATTAAACATTTTCAAAATTATTTGTTCTATTAATTGTGTGTGTGTGTGTGTGTGTGTGTGTGTGTGTGTGTGTGTTTAGTATGCATGCCGAAGTCAGAGGATGGTCTCTCTTCAACATATAGGTTCTGAGGATCAAAATCAGGTCTTCAGGCTTTTCAGAAAGTACTTATACCTACTGAGCCACCTCACAGGCCCCAGATAAATCTTTGCTTTCTTTAAAAAGTTTACAAATGTTTATTTTGGGCATATGAATATTTTGCCTGTATGTATACCATGTGTGCCTAGTACCTTTGGAGGCCAGAAGAGGACATTGGGTCCCATGGAACTGGTGGGATTGTGGAGGACTGTGAAAAACCATGTGGGTGCTGGAAACTGAACCTGGGTTGTCTGGAAGAACAGCAAATGCTCTTAACTGACAAGCCATATCTGCAGCCTGAATCATGATCCTATGGAGAATAGTCTTGGTGATGTCACAGCCCTTTTTCTCAGAGCTGGTAGGCTATGGGAAAGCTGACAGAATCTAGAAGCTACTGACAAACTTTATAAAACTTGCATATGCATTTGTATTTTTTTTTGAGACAGTGTTTCTTTGTGTATCCCTGGCTGTCCTGGAACTCACTCTGTAGACCAGACTGGCTTTGAACTCAGAAATCCGCCTGCCTCTGCCTCCCAAGTGCTGGGATTAAAGATGTGTGCCACCACTGCCCAGAGTGCATTTGTATTTTGATAACCTTTATGAATCTCAATTTTCACATTGATTTGTCAAAGGCTATCATGTCACCTGGAAACAGGGAGCTTAGTTCCTTGGAATACATGGCGTTAAAAAGTGCCTGCAACCGAGTCTAATGGATTAGCCACCCCATAAGTACATTTGGAACTATGCCATCCCTATAGTGGATAGTAGAATACTTTCTCCAAACACAAAAGTAAATTGTAGATGAAACCTAGAGCTAGATAAAGTAGTAAAAGAGAGTATATAGGGATATTTTTCATTCAGTGGAATCATAAAAAATTTACTAAGCAACACAAACACAAATGCATACCCATGCACACATACATGCATTCACACGAGCAAGCAAGCAAGCAAGCAAGCAAGCAAGCAAGCAAGCAAGCAAGCAAACCAGAGAAAAAATGCTTGCCAGATCTGCCTGACAGAACCCAAACCAAATAGATACTCAGATCACCCCTCACTAGTGAGTAGAACTGTGTTTTAAGTTCAAACACTAAATACAGATTGGGAGATTCTGTCTGCCACTTTTATGGTTAGTGTTTTGTCAAATTGACACATCTAGAGCTGTCTGAGAAGAGGGAACCTCAAGTGAGAAATTTCCTCCATAAGGTTGCCCATGCAACCCCAGTCTGGTGGTCCTGAGTTTTCTAAGATGTAGGTTAAGCAAGCCACAAGGAGCAAACCAGTAAAGAGCCTTCCTGCATGGCCTTTGTGTCAGAATCTGACTTGAGTTATTGTTCTGATTTCCCTTCTCATGATGGAGGGAAAAGTATAAGATTAAATGAACCTTTTTTTCCCCCTGAAGTTGTGTTTAGTCATGGTCTTCATCACAGTAATGAAAGTAAACCAAGAAAATAGTTACACACAAAATAGTCTGTGAGAAAAATTGGTCCAATAGCATTGTGAGGAGCAGTGTAGGGGAATACCATAAAGGCTAATGACCAATGAACTCCACAGAGACTCAACTCATTGAAAATGAGAGGAATGTACATAAACACTGAGAGATATCATATTTTTAAAATTAGATATTTTCTTTTTTTACATTTCAAATGTTATCCTGAAAGTTCCCTTTACCCTGCCCCCACCCTGCTCGCCTACCCACCCACTCCCACTTCTTGGCCCTGGCATTCACCTGTACTGGGGCATATAAAGTTTGGAAGACCTAGGGGCCTCTCTTCACAATGATGGCCGACTAGGCCATCTTCTGCTACATTATGCAGCTAGAGACATGAGCTCTGGGGGAACTGGTTAGTTCATATTGTTGTTCCACCTATAGGGTTGCAGACCCCTTCAGCTCTTGGGTACTTTCTCTAACTCCTCCATTGGGGACCCCGTGTTCCGCCCTATAGATGACTGTGAGCATCCACTTCTGTATTTGTCAGGGACTGTCAAAGCCTTACAGGAGACAGCTATATCAGGGTCCTTTCAGCAATATCCTGCTGGCGTATGCAGTAGTGTCTGCATTTGGTGGCTGATTATGTGATGCAACACCTGGGTGGGGCAGTCTATGTATGGTCCATCCTTTCATCTTAGCTCCAAACTTTGTCTCTGCAGCTCCTTTCATGGATATTTTATTCTCTATTCTAGGGAGGAATGAAGTATCCACGGGTTGGTCTTTCTTGATTTTCTTGTGTTTTGGAAATTGTATCTTGGGTATTCTAGGTTTCTGGGCTAATATCCATTTATCAGTGAGTGCATATAAAGTGACTTCTTTTCTGATTGGGTTACCACATTAGGATGATATCCTCCAGATACATCCATTTGCTCAATAATTTCATAAATTCATTGTTTTTAATAGCTGAATAGTACTCCATTGTGTAAATGTACCACATTTTCTGTATCCATTCCTCTGTTGAGGGACATCTGGGTTCTTTCCAGCTTCTGACTATTATAAATAAGGCTGCTATGAACATAGTGGAGCATATGTTCTTGTTACCAGTTGGAACATCTTCTGGGTATATGCCCAGGAGAGGTATTGCTGGATCAATTGGTAGTACTATGTCCAGTTTTCTGAGGAACTGCCAGACTGATTTCCAGAGTGGTTGTACCAGCTTGCAATCCCACCAGCAATGAAGGAGTGTTCGTCTTTCTCCACATCCTCGCCAGCATCTGCTGTCCCCTGAATTTTTGATCCTAGCCATTTTGACTGGTGTGAGGTGGAATCTCAGGGTTGTTTTGATTTGCATTTCCATGATGATTAAGGATGTTGAACATTTTTTCAAGTGCTTCTCAGCCCTTTGGCATTCTTCAGATGAGAATTCTTTGTTTAGCTTTGTACCCCATTTTTAATGGGGTTATTTGAATTTCTGGAGTTCAGTTTCTTGAGCTCTTTGAAAATATTGGATATTAGCCTTCTATCAGATTTAGGATTGGTAAAAATTCTTTCCCAATCCGTTGGTGGCCTTTTTGACTTATTGACATTATCTTTTGCTCTACAGAAGCTTTGCAATTTTATAAGGTCCCATTTGTTGATTTGTGATCTTACAGCACAGGCCATTGGTTTTCTGTTTAGGAATTTTACCCCTGTGCCCATATCGTCAAGGGTCTTCCCCACTTTCTCCTCTATAAATTTCAGTGTCTCTGGTTTTATGTGGAGTTCTTTGATCCACTTAGACTTGAGCTTTGTACAAGGAGATAAGAATGGATCAATTCGCATTCTTCTACATGTTGACCGCCANATCTTACAGCACAGGCCATTGGTTTTCTGTTTAGGAATTTTACCCCTGTGCCCATATCGTCAAGGGTCTTCCCCACTTTCTCCTCTATAAATTTCAGTGTCTCTGGTTTTATGTGGAGTTCTTTGATCCACTTAGACTTGAGCTTTGTACAAGGAGATAAGAATGGATCAATTCGCATTCTTCTACATGTTGACCGCCAATTGTGCCAGCACCATTTATTGAAAATGCTGTCTTTTTTCCACTGGATGGTTTTAGCTCCTTTGTCAGAGATAAGGTGACCAAAGGTGTGTGGGTTCATTTCTGGGTCTTCAATTCTATTGCATTGGTCTACCTGTCTGTTGTTGGACCAGTACCATGTAGTTTTTTCTTTTTTTATCACAATTGCTCTGTCGTACAGCCTGAGGTCAGGCATGGTGATTCCACCAGAGGTTCTTTTATTGTTGAGGATAGTTTTTGCTATCCTAGGTTTTTTATTATTCCAGATGAATTTGCAAATTGCCCTTTCTATCTCAGTGAAGAATTGAGTTGGAATTTTGATGGGGATTCCATTGAATCTGTAGATTGCTTTCTGCAGGATAGCCATTTTTACTATATTAATCCTGCCAATCCATGAGCATGGGAGATCTTTTCATATTCTGAGATCTTCTTCTATTTCTTTCTTCATAGACTTGAAGTTCTTGTCATACAGATCTTTCACTTCCTTAGTTAAAGTCACACCAAGGTATTTTATAGTATTTGTGACTATTGTGAAGGGTGTTGTTTCCCTAATTTCTTTCTCGTCTTGTTTATCTTTTGTGCAGAGAAAGGCCATTGATTTGTTTGAGATAATTTTATCCAGATACTTCACTGAAGCTGTTTATCAGGTTTAGGAGCTCTCTGGTGGAGTTTTTAGAGTCACTTATATATATTATCATATCATCTGCAAATAGTGATATTTTGACTTCTTCCTTTCCAATTTGTATCCCCTTGATCTCCTTTTGTGGTCGAATTTCTCTGGCTAGGAATTCAAGTACTATATTGAATGGGTAGGGAGAAAGTGGGCAGCCTTGTCTAGTCCCTGATTTTAGTGGGATTGCTTCCAGCTTCTCTCCATTTACTTTGATGTTGGCTTCTGGTTTGGTGTAGATTGCTTTTATTATGTTTAGGTATGGGCCTTGAGTCCCTGATCTTTCCATGACTTTTATCATGAAGGGGTGTTGGATTTTGTCAAATCCTTTTTCAGCACCTAATGAGATGATCATGTAGTTTTTGTCTTTGAGTTTGTTTATATAGTGGATTACGTTGATGGATTTCTATATATTAAACCATCCCTGCATCCCTGGGATGAAGCCTACTTGGCCATGATGGATGATCATTTTGATGTGTTCCTGGATTCGGTTTGCGAGGATTTTATTGAGTATTTTTGCATCAATATTCATAAGGGATATTGGTCTAAAGTTCTCTTTCTTTGTTGGATCTTTGTGTGGTTTAGGTATCAGAGTAATTGTGGCTGCATAGAATGAATTGGGTAGAGTACATTCAGTTTCTATTTTGTAGAATAGTTTGAGGAGAGTTGGGATTAGGTCTACTTTGAAGGTCTGATAGAACTCTGCACTAAACTCATCTGGTCCTGGGGTTTTTTGGTTGGGAGACTATTAATGACTGCTTCTATTTCCATAGGAGAAATGGTACTGTTAAGATTGTTAATCTGATCCTGATTTAACTTTGGTATGTGGTATCTGTCTAGGAAGTTGTCCATTTCATCCAGGTTTTCTAGTTTTGTTTAGTATAGCCTTTTGTAGTAGGATCTGATGATGTTTTGGACTAGAAGATGTTCCAACTGGTAAAAAGGACACATGTTCCACTATGTTCATAGCAGCCTTATTTATGATAGCCAAAAGCTGGAAAGAACCTAGATGTCCCTCAACAGAGGAATGGATACAGAAAATGTGGTACATCTACACAATGGAGTACTATTCTGTTATTTAAAAAATGAATTTATGAAATTCTTGGGCAAATGGATGTATCTGGAGGATATAATCCTTAGTGAGGTAATTCAATCACAAAAGAAGTCATTGGATATGCACTCACTGATAAATGGATATTAGCCCAGAAACTTAGAATATCCAAGATACAATTTGCAAAACACAAGAAAATCAAGAAGGAAGACCAGCGCATGGATACTTCATTCCTCCTGTGAATAGGAAACAAAATACCCATGAAAGGAGTTACAGAGACAAAGTTTAGAGCTAAGATGAAAGGATGGACCATACAGAGACTACCCCACCTGTGAGGATCCATCCCATAATCAGTCATTAAACTCAGACACTATGGCATAGGACAGCTAGTACCTACTTAAGGGACCCTGATATAGCTGTCTCGTACAGAAGTAGATGCTCATAATCATCTATGGAACACAGGGCCCACAATGGAGAAGCTAGAGATAGAACCCCAGGAGCTGAAGGGGTCTGCAACCCTAGAAGAGGATCAACAATATGAACTAACCAGAACCCCCAGAACTCGTGTCTCTAGCTCCATATGTAGCAGAAGATGGCCTAGTCGGCCATCATTGGGAAGAGAGGCCCCTTGGTACTGCAATCTTTATATGTCCCAATACAGGGGATTGCCAGGGCTAAGAAGTGGGAGTGGGTGGACAGGGGAGCAGGGAGGGAGAAGGGAGGAGGGAACTTTCAGAATAGCATTTGAAATGTAAATTAAGAAAATATCTAATAAAAAAATTGGAAAAAAAACTCAATAAAATCCTTGCAAACTGCATCCAAGAACACATCAAAATGATCATCAATCATGACCAAGTAGGCTTCATCCCAGGAATGCAGGGATGGTTTAATATATGGAAATCCATCAATGTAATACACTATATAAACAAACTCAAGGAAAAAACCACATGATCTTCTCGTTAGATGCTGAGAAAGCATTTGACAAA
Organism: Mus minutoides; assembly: GCA_902729485.2. Taxonomy (NCBI): domain Eukaryota; kingdom Metazoa; phylum Chordata; class Mammalia; order Rodentia; family Muridae; genus Mus; species Mus minutoides. Next base: position 222,653 of record LR750848.1, on the reverse strand, counting down.
ATCCAACACCCTTTCATGATAAAGGTCTTGGAAAGATCAGCGATTCAAGGCCTATATCTAAACATAATAAAAGCAATATACAGCAAACCAGTAGCCAACATCAAACTGAATGGAGAGAAGCTGGAAGCAATCCCATTAAAATCAGGGACTAGACAAGGCTGCCCACTTTCTCCCTACCTATTCAATACAGTACTTGAATTCCTAGCCAGAGCAATTCGACAACAAAAGGACATCAAGGGGAAACAAATTGGAAAGGAAGAAGTTAAAATATCACTGTTTGCAGATGATATGATAGTATATATTTGGGACCCCATAAATTGCACCAGAGAACTCCTAAACCTGATAAACAGCTTCAGTGCAGTAGCTGGATATAAAATTAACTCAAACAAATCAATGGCCTTTCTCTACACAAAGGATAAGAGGGCTGAGATAGAAATTAGGGAAACAACACCCTTCACAATAGTCACAAATACTATAAAATACCTTGGTGTGACTCTAACTAAGGAAGTGAAAGACCTGTATGACAAGAACTTCAAGTCTCTGAAGAAAGAAATTGAAGAAGATCTCAGAAGATGGAAAGATCTCCCATGCTCATAGATTGGCAGGATTAATATAGACAAAATAGCTATCCTGCCGAAAGCAATCTACAGATTCAACACAATCCCCATCAAAATCCTAACTCAATTATTCACTGAGATAGAAAGAGCAATTTGCAAATTCATCTGGAATAATAAAAAACCTAGGATAGCAAAAACTATTCTCAACAACAAAAGAACCTCTGGGGGAATCACCATGCCTGACATTAAGCTGTACTACAGAGCAATTGTGATAAAAACTGCATGGTACTGGTACAGTAACAGACATATAGATCAATGGAATAGAATTGAAGACCCAGTAATGAACCCACACACCTATGGTCACTTGATCTTTGACACGGGAGCTAAAACCACCCAGTGGAAAAAGGTCAGCATTTTCAACAAATGGTGCTGGCACAACTGGCGGTTATCATGTAGAAGAATGCGAATTGATCCATTCTTATCCCCTTGTACAAAGCTCAAGTCTAAGTGGATCAAAGAACTCCACATAAAACCAGAGACACTGAAATTTATAGAGGAGAAAGTGGGGGAAATCCTCGAAGGTGTGGGCACAGGGAAAGATTCCTAAACAGAACAGCAATGGCCTGTGCGGTCTGATCAAGAATTGACAAATGGGACCTTATGAAATTGCAAAGCTTCTGTAAGGCGAAAGACACAGTCAGCAAGACAAAAAGGCCACCAACAGATTGGGAAAGGATTTTTACCAATCCTAAATTTGATAGGGGACTAATATCCAACATCTACAAAGAGCTAAGGAAGCTGGACTCCAGAAAAATGAATAACCCCATTAAGAAATGGGGTATACAATATAGGGGAACGCCAGGGCCAAGAAGTGGGAGTGGGTGGACAGGGGAGCAGGGAGGGGGGAGGGGGAGGGGACTTTTGGAATAGCATTTGAAATGTAATTTAAGAAGATATCTAATAAAAAATGGAAGAAAAAATATAAAAAATAAAATAAAATTTACAAAATTTAAAAAAAAAGAAATGGGGTATAGAGCTAAACAAAGAATTCTCAATTGAGGAATTCTGAATGGCTAAGAAACATTTGAAAAATGTTCACCATCCTTAATCATCAGGGAAATGCAAATCAAAATAACACTGAGATTCCTCCTCACACTAGTCAGAATGGCTAAGACCAAAAATTCAGGTGACAGCAGATGCTGGCAAAGATGTGGAGAAAGAGGAACACTCTTCCATTGCTGGTGGGATTGCAAGCTTGTACAACCACTCTGGAAGTCAGTCTGGCATTATCTCAGAAAATTGGACATAGTACTACCAGAGGATCCAGCAATACCTCTCCTGGGCATATACCCAGAAGATGTTCCAACGGGTAAAAAGGACACATGCTCCACTATGTTCATAGCAGCCTTATTTATAATAGCCAGAAGGTGGAAAGAACCCAGATGTACCTCAACAGAGGAATGGATACAGAAAATGTGGTACATTTACACAATGGAATACTATTCTGCTATTAAAAAAATGAATTAATGAAATTCTTGGGCAAATGGATGAATCAGGAGGACATAATTCTTAGTGAGGTAACCCAATCACAAAAGAAGTCATTGGATATGCACTCACTGATAAATGGATATTAGCCCAGAAACTTAGAATACCCAAGATACAATCTGCAAAACACAAGAAAATCAAGAAGGAAGATCAGCGTGTGGATACTTCATTCCTCCTGTGAATAGGAAACAAAATACCCATGAAAGGAGTTACAGAGACAAAGTTTAGAGCTAAGATGAAAGGATGGACCATACAGAGACTAACCCACCGGGGATCCATCCCATAATCAGTCACTAAACTCAGACACTATTGAATAGGACAGCAAGTGTCTATTGAAGGGACCTTGATATAGCTGACTCCCACAGAAGTGGATGCTCACAGTCATCCATAAGAGGTTGCACGGGGCCCACATTGGAGAAGCTAGAGATAGAACCCCAGGAGCTGAAGGGGTCTGCATCCCTAGAAGAGGAACAACAATACGAACTAATCAGAACCCCCAGAACTAGCTCTATGTATAGCATAAGATGGCCTAGTCAGCCATCATTGGGAGGAGAGGCCCCTTGGTAATGCAATCTTTATATGCCCCAATACAGGGGAATGCCAGGGCCAAGAAATGGGAGTGGGTGGGCAGGGGAGCAGGGAGAGGGGTGTGGGAAGGGAGGAAGGAGGGGACTTTCGGGATAGCAATTGAAATGTAAATTACGAAAAGATCTAATAAAAAAATTAAAAAAAAAAAGAATACACACATCTGCGCATAAGACACTAAGGGACCCTTCCCCTAGTTGATTCTGAGTGGTAAATAAAGTTGCTGGTAGCTTGTAGTTGGGTCGGGCAAACAGAGGCAGGACTTTTAGGATTCTTGGGCTAAGGACGGAGAAGAAGGAGAAGGGAGAGAGAGAGAGGGGGAGAGAGAGAGAAAGAGAGAGAGAGCGAGAGAGCGAGAATATGAGCTCTCCCATGCTACGAGAAAGAGAGAAAAGATGCCACACCCAAGAAGGTACAGGACAAAAAGCATAGCTGTCATGTAGGAGCCAAGGATGAGTGGCCCCCAGAGGGTTCCCTGATTGGCTCCAGAGCAGCAAAGATAAAATACAGATTTTAATGAGTAATAACTTGGGAATTGTCTTAGGGTTTTACTGCTGTGAACAGACAGCATGAACAAGTCAAGTCTTATAAATGACAACTTTTAATTGGGGCTGGCTTACAGATTTAGAGGTTCAGTCCATTATCACCAAGAGGTGACCGTGGCAGAATCTAGGCAGGCACGGTGCAGGCAAAGCTGAGAATTCTACATCTTTATCTGAAGGCTTCTAGTAGAAGACTGACTTCCAGGCAGCTACAATTAGGGTATTAAAGCCAATACCCACAGTGACACACCTACTCCTTCCTACAAGGCTACACCTCCTAATAGTGCCACTCCCTGGCTCAAGCATCTTAGGAATATTGGAGGGAGCTGGGTTAGCCACGAGGAGGTTAGGAAATGGCCCAGCCATGGAGCTGTTTTTGACATACCAAAATCTAAAGGCTATATGTGTGTGTGTGTGTATTTCATTCGGGAACCCAGAACATTGGGGCAGATATCTAGGAATGTGCCAACTGATGGGATCAATTTAAATATCTAATTGGGTCCTACTACAATGACCAAATATCAACATGTAATTATAATCACTCCAAACCTAGATGCCTATATACCAACATAAGAACACAATAACAGCCAGGACAATATGTTTCCATTAAAATACATCAACTATACTACAGTAGGCCTCTAGAAATGCAATATAACTTGAAGTACAAGATAAGGACTGCAAAAATAGTCTTTATAAATATGTTAGAGGTCCTTAAACAAGAAATGAATAAATCCATTAATGAAGCCTGTGAAAACACACACAAAAAGTGTGATGCAATGAAGAAAACAGAAAATACATGAAAGTAGAAATAGAATGCATAAAGAAAACCCAAACTTAGGAAAATTGAAAATGAAAAATTTAGGAACTCGAACAGGGACCTCTAATAGAGGCAAGTCTCAACAAGAGAATACAAGAGATGGAAGAGAGAATCTCAGGCACAAAGTCAATATAGAAATATCCAGGCAGAAAACATCCAGGAACTTGGGAGACACTATGAAAAGGCCAAAATCTATGAATAATTGGAATAGAGGGAGAAGAAGAAACCCAGGTCAAAGGCACAGAAAATAATTTCAACAAAATTATAGAACGTAGTTTCCCCAATCAAAAGAATTAGATGCCTATCAAGGTACAAAAACCATACAGAACATCAAGTAGAATTGACCAGGAAAGAATTTCCCCATGGCATGTTATAATGAAAACACTGTATGCGCAGAACAAAGGAGGAATATGAAAATCTATGAGGGGAAAAGAGCAAACAACATATAAAGTAAGACCTCTTAGAATAACACCTGACTTTTTATTGAAGAGTCTAAAAGCCAGAAGGACTTGGGCATATAGATGTTCCACAAACTTTTAAGAGATCACAGATGCTGCTCATACTACTCTACCTAGACAGATTTTCAATCACAATAGATAAAGAAAGACATTCCATGATAAAATCAAATTAAAGCAACATCTAGCTACAAATTCATCCCTACAAAAGTCACTGGGTGGAAGGAAAATTTCAATCCAAAGGGGTTAGCTCCACCCAAGGGAAAAAAAAAAGGAATAAACCATATTAGACTAGAAAAATCAACTGAGGTGGGGAGGTTTGGTAAACCCACACCATGCCAGCAAAGTAATAGGAATCAACAAATACTCATATACAACATCAGATATCCCAGTTCACCAAGAAAACCACACAGATTTATGTATTTGAAAACAGGATCTATCCTTTACATTGAAGAACCACATTGTAACATCAAGGATAGGCATCACCTCAGAGTGAAGAGATTAAAAAATATATTCCAAACAATAAATATATGAAATTCCTAGGCAAATGGATGGATCTGGAGGCCTTCATCCTGAGTGAAGTAACTCACATAACATGTACTCACTGATATGTGGATATTAGCTCAGAAACCTAGACTACCCAAGATACAATTTACTAAACACATGAAACTCAAGAAGAAGGAAGATCAAAATGTGGACACGTCACCCCTTCCTAGAATTAAGAACAAAGCACACATTGAAGGAGTTACAGAGATCATGTGTGAAGCTGAATCCAAAGGATGGACCCAATGACTGCGGCTGCCAGGGATCCATCCCACAATCANACTGTTTTATAGCATTTGGACTCAGCTCTGTTACATGACAAGTACTTGCATATTTGATTAACCACCAGAGTAATCATGACCCTTCAAAGGGAAATGTCAACAACTTCAGTATAAACACACACACACACACACACACACACACACACACACACACACACACACACACAGAGAGAGAGAGAGAGAGAGAGAGAGAGAGAGAGAAATATAGACAGAGGCAGAGAATTATGTTCAATTTCCTGCCTGAATTTCAGGACTTGGTGTGACTTCAGTAGAACTTATTAGGTGAAATATTTATTTACTTTTACTTATTCTTACTGCTCCCTCCCAATCATCCCTTCTCACAATCCTTTCCTTATTCTCCATCCACTTCTCCTCTGAGTGAGTGGGAACCCCCTTGACTATCCCCCCAACCCTGGCACATCAAGTATTTGTGAGGCTGAGCACATCCTCTCCCACTGAAGCAGGACAAGGCAGCTCAGCTAGAAGAACACATCCCTGAAGTGGGTTTGGTCTAATGCTGCTTGTGTTATAATGTTCATTTTGGTCCCTCAAACTGCTTCCAGGAGTGTCTGCATAAGACACTGAAGGACCCTGCCCTCAGTTGGATCTCATTGGTAAAGATGCCAGAAGCCATTGGTTGGGGAGGGCAGACAGAGGCAGGACTTTTAGGATTCCTGGGCTTGGGACAGAGAAGGAAACAGAATTGCTATGAGAGGGGCATAGAGGGAGCCATCTAGAAGCAATTAACTGGTGACACACAGGAGGCTGGCAGAGTTCTCATTGCAGTTTTGAGTATCAGAAAAGAACCAAATAGAAGTCCCATTATAAAAGAGCTTAATAAATATTAGAGCTAAATAAATAAATATAACTTTAGGAATTCTTATAGGATCATCATTAAGAATTAAGAAGTCATCTATTTGTTTATCACTACAAGACGGTACATTTTCATAGATCTGCAGAGATCTGCTAAAAAGGGTGGGCTAATGCCTAGCAATTATTATATATGTTTAATAATAACAGGAAAAGCATATCAATAGTAGGACTCTTTCCTAAAATGATTTTCTCCTGGGCCTTGCCTACCAGAGTTCTGTCATAAACTTTAATTTAAGGCAGTCATATTAGGAAGATCACCTGCTAGTTATTAGCTTGTCCTATGATGGATGTTGACATATAGGCAACAGCTTTTGGGATAACCTCCCTCCAGTTGTTCAGGACCTACACAAAGACTAAACTGCACATCTGCTGCATATGTGTGGGGAGGCCGAGGTCCAGCCCATGTATGTTCTTTGGTTGGTGGTTCAGACGCTGAGAGACTCAAGGGTTCAGGTTGATTCTGTTGGTCTTAGGATTTTCATCTTTGGACTTTCATATCTTAAATATGAAAGCAACTATTTCTTTACATTAACAAACCAACTCTTTATGTTAGCATAAAATAGAAACAGGGTGTAGTTATTCAAAACATCATCTTAAAAGTCTTTGCTTAGGAAATATGAAGTATTATTTTAAAAGTCCTTAGAAAATTTTAAGTTACATTTTGACTCGTTTCTTCAAATGCCACAAACTATGTGAGAAAATGACAACCCATACTTTAGAAGGGGAAATGTATATGTTATCTCTGAAAGCAATAGACTTTTCGGTTACTTTACCATTCTATAAGCCTAGGAATTCAGTCTTTCTGAAGCAGAAAAAAAAAGGCCCTGTTCTTGTAATAGAAAGTTTAGAGGTGTATCAGGTCATGTATGTTGCCATTTAAGATACTGTTACTTCCCCTGGGGCTGATGAGCTGATCAGAATTGTGTGACAAATACATTGTATAATATCTGGAACTCAGTCACAGTGATAGTTGCTATTAAGTAAGAGTTTAAAAAAATATATATGTTGTATTAACAAAATGGTCCACCTTCAAGGTAAAATTTCATATTATTGAGCATTCTATCTTTAGCATATTGAGAGTATAACCCAAGACCTTGTGAAGTAAGCCTGAGAAATGGGAAAATAAACTGTGAGGAACAGAGATGCTGCCAGGACTGAGTCTATGTGCAATGGGTTAACACAGACTGATAATTGAATTAAGTAAATTAAATATGTGCTTTGTGTCTCTGCAATGATGTTTTAAATTGTTGCTCATAGATTCAGAATGTTAATTGGTATGCATGTTAGAAGAGATGGGTTTTCTTTTTAGTGTTTGTTAATATGAAAACTTGGGCTAATGGTCTCCATTATTATATATAAAATGCATGTGAATTTGTAAGTAGATATTAGCCCAGAAGCTCAGAATACCCAAGATACAATTTGCAAAACACATGAAACTCAAGAAGAAGGAAGACCATAGTGTGGATATTTTGATCCTTCTTAGAAGGGGGAACAAAATAACCAGGGAAGAAGTTACAGAGACAAAGTGTGGAGCAGAGACTGAAGGAATGACCATCCAGAGACTGCCCCACCTGGGAATCCATCCCACATGCAGACACCAAACCCAGACACTATTGTGGATGCCAACAAGAGCTTGCTGACAGGAGCCTGATAAAGTTGTCTCCTGAGAAGCTCTGTCAGTGCCTGACAAATACAGAAGTGGGCGCTCACAGCCATCTATTGGACAGAGCACAAGGTCCCCAATGAAGGAGCTAGAGAAAGTACCCAAGGAGCTGAAGGGGTTTCCAGCCTCATAGGAGGGACAACAATATGAATTAACCAGTACTTCCAGAGCTCCCTGGGACTAAGCCACCAATCAAAGAAAACACATGGTGGAACTCGTGGCTCTAGCTGCATATGTAGCAGAGGATGGCCTAGCCAGTCATCAATGGAAGGAGAGGCCCTTGGTCCTGTGAAGGTTCTATGCCCCACTATAGGGGAATGTCAGGGCAAGGAAGCAGGAGTAGGTAGGTTGGGAAACAGGGGGATGGGAGAAGGAATAGGGGATTTTCAGAGGGGAAACTAGGGAAAGGGATAACATTTGAAATGTAAATAAAGAAAATATCTAACAAAAATTATAAGAACCAGAACTTATGGGGGTATATTAGACAGTGTAGCAGAAAATGTTATCATTTTCATACTTAAACAATTAATTTTTATTTTTTCTCCTTCTAATAAGGTAGCTTTTTCTATAATCAAATTTACAGAGACAATTTAGAAAATCATTCTTATTTCTAGAACCAAAGCTCAGGCTATTTCAGGTGAGAAAGAAATATTAATTTAAATGAAAGCAACTATTAGATATGATGGTTATGGCACAGAATCTCAGCAATTGGAAAGTTAAGGCGGAAGGATTATGAAATCAAGGCCAGCCTGGGTTACAAAGTGAGTTTAAGGGCAGCTTGAGATATCATCTACATAATACATATATACATACATGTATATGTACATACATATATTCATATGTACATACATATCTACCTACTTATATATGTATGTAAGTATTTATGCCCACACATACATATGTACATACATACATATGAACATATTCCTCCTTACAGATGCTACCTAGTCATGAAAGTCTTGGCTTCTCCTAACCCAGCCAGTACCAGAACTCACATAAGACAAACTGCTTCTGATCATCTATATAGTTTACATCTTTGCCCCTAATAACTTCTGAGGGAAGACCTTGGTCAATTGGTATTGGGGCTCAGAGCCATGGTCCTAGACTAGTCATGCCTAGAATTCTGCTCCTACAATCATCTATGAATGCCAGGCTGTCCAGAAAATTTCTATGCTTGTTCCACAGTCTTCAGTCTTTAACCTGCATATGTAGACAGGATGTTCTACAGCCTAGAACATAGTAGTTCAGGAATACGGGACATCCCTGGTTATAAAGTACCAAGAATAAAAGCAATGCCATGAAACACTGTTCTTCGGGTGGTAAGAATGTTGTAGAGAATGTCCTGTGTCTTTAAGATGCCACCTGAGGGACAATTACCTCCTGTTGAGGGACAATTACTCCTTGGTGTTACATATGAAGACATGAGATGCCTGGGAGGAACATAAGGAGACTGAATCACACTTACAGGTTCCAAGACTCCAGACAAGATTAATGTGACACTAACTGTAGCTGAGCCATAAATAGCAAAAGGAAATTTCTTGAATTCATGGAAGATACACTAAAATCACAAAATTCCTGTCTTTCATGTCCTTTACATGTGCATCTCTGGAGGTTTGAATGAGAACCTCATCGGTTCATGTATTTGAATGCTTCCTAGTCTGTGGAAGTATCTGAGAGGAATTAGGAGGTGTACCTTGGAGGGGTGTGTGTTATTGGGAATAAGCTTTGAGGTTTCCAAGTTAGCTCTTTCTGCCATGGTTTGTGGTTTAAGATGTAAGTTCTTAGCTACTACAACAGTGACATGCCTGCCTGCTACTGTGCTTTCCACCATGATGGTCATGAATTCAAGCACTCTGCAACTGTACGTGCCATATGAAATATTTTCTTTTGTAAGTGACTTTGGTAATAGTATTTTGTCATAGCAATAAAAAATTAACTAAGACAATGTTTTTGAGACAAAAAGACACCAACCTAATAAAAAGGATGTATAAAAATTGAAGCACTGAATCATAATCACATGTGGCTCTAGGTGATACAGACTATCTGAAAAAAAATATGAATAGAGTAAATGTGAGGAAGGGAAGGCAGCACAATGCAGGCATCAGAAACACACCTTGGCTCCTGTGTCCGTGCATAGGCACCATCCTGAGTCTAACTGTGGTCATTTTCCTTTTTTTTTCATAAATTTATTTATTTACCTTAGGTATGTGAGTATCCTGTAGCTATCTTCAGACACACCAGAAGAAGGCATCGATCCCATTACAGATGGTTGTGAGCCACCTCATGGTTGCCAGGAATTAAACTCAGGACCTCTGGAAGAGCAATCGGTACTCTTAACTGCTGATCCATCTCTCCAGCCCCAGTCATTTACTCTTTGGTGCTGGTCACCTTTTTTCTAAATATTTTCTGGTACAAAAATAAAAGTAACGCCAGGGCATGAGTAGAAAGGAGTCTTTCTCCATTTCTGGGACCTTGCCCCAGCATGGAGTTGTCCAAGTTCAGTCCCGGAACAAGAACTTCAGAGCCTGGACCAGACATGCTGGTGACACCAGAGACCTGCCAATGTCTGACCCACAGCAGTTTGCTGTTGTCTAATCATACAGAGCAAAGTATTAAACTGATTAAAAATTATACATGTATATCTAGCCTGCTAATTCTGTCAAGTAGAATTAACTTTATTCCAGGTCAGAACACAATAAAACAGACAAACTTATCAAACCATTAGTTGACTTGGGCCACAGAGAGCTTGGGGTGTATGAGTTGGGCTTTTGGGTGGTAAGTGTGTCAGGACCACTGCTTCCATTCTGTCTTACCAGAGCAGGTGACTGGGCTCACACAGGACAAGCTAATAGTGCCTAATATTAATGTGGACCCAGAGGAGACAGGATGTCTATAGCACAAGGCTGAAGACACAGGACAACGTTCATCCACTTAACAAACCTAAAATCAAATTGGTAACTTGTTTGTCTCCACTCCCTATGAGCAGTTCTAGCCCACAGACAGAGAACTCTGTGTATAAATGCTGGCTGTATCATTCATTTCATGGCTGCTCAACCCCTTTCTGTAGATCACAGTATGGTAATATTTTGGGATCGCATGTTCTTGACTAAATTTACTTCAGCCAGAAACTTCATTGATGTAGCTTAAGAACCTAATATTTACTAAACACTGGCACTTGCTAGACTATTAGGGCTAAAACACTGGAAGCTTTTGTTCCCCACTACTTGGCATTCAGGAGGTCAGACTCAAGCACAGATACACCTCAGTACATAACACTTTGGCCCAGAAGGGATTTTTTTTCCTCTGTGAAAACTGAGAACAAACTATTTGGCTGCTTTAAAATCTAAAAATACAGCTTATTAGTTCCAAATGCCATTTTCAGCTGCACAGCTCTGGAACCACTGGAGTTTGAAAATAATTTACAATTGGCCATAAAGCATCTAATTGCATTTTTTTTATTTTGAATAACAAAATAAAAAACAAGGTATTTTGGTATAAAAATTTGCACCTAGACAGTAAATTTACTATACAGTAAATTTTCATGAATATTAGTGACTTAGGTGGGGCCTTAAAAATGAGCTCTTTAGCGACAGATAGTTATTCAGCTAACCACAATATTTTACCAAACATTTCAGAAATCAACACATTGCATGTATTAACATGAGCGTTCAAGTTTGGGTTAAAATTATTTTGAAATCCTACAGCAACCTTTACTCAGGGCTGTTCGGTCACTTACCTTGTTTACCAAAGACAAAGGAGTCTGGAATGGTCGCTTCTTCCTTCTAAATTTTGTTTCTAGTTAGTTTATATTTGATTTATCATTTCTTTACTTGATTAAGTTCGTACGAAATCATTGTGGGGTCAGCTTCGACTCTATCTTGTAAACGAATCACAGTACAAAGCACCCTGTGACGGGAAGACCGAGGCAATATGTTCTAAATCACCACAGAGGCTAGCAGCCACAGCCTTTATCCCACAATGTTCTTCTCTTTTATCCTCAAAGCCCAAACCTATTGCCTTAGAAATTAGAGTAAATTACTCCTCCTGAACATTCTCTCAAACCATTCTTCACAGACCAATCTGGTCCTTTTCTTTTCTGATACATACCCAGAAGCTCTCTGTAGTCATCATCAGAGGGCTGAATCTTCAGTGGGGTCAAAATGCACTTTGTAGATGACTTTCAAGGCTTCTTTTAAGTTTTTACCATACCTCAGACACAAAGACACAAGCTTCCTTCTTTGTGTCACCCCCTCCACCAGCTTCAATAACAAACACCACTATACTATATTTATTACAAATATATGTTAGAAACGAGATCCTTTTCTAGCAAATGAAATAAAGATAAGTAACAACTATTAGAAGAGGGAGGTGATGCCTGAATATTTCTCACTTAAATAGCAAGTAAGACACAGGACCTCATAAAACAGGAAAGTCCAGAGTCCACCTTAAAGGACTGGCTTGATTTAGAGAACTCATCACTCCCACTGACAGAGAGTGCCAATAGCTGATGTGCAGCCAAAGAAGCTTGGAAAATCTACACCATATGTTCATTAACGGACATTTTAGAGAGCTGAGGCAAAGGCCACATCTATGGCAGCAGCACAGGCAGAAGGAATGATTAAGAAAAAACCTTCTGTCAGCATGAGGCACTCTGAGAAGCTCTAAGATGACATTTCAAAAATACCCAAATTTCTGAAGAACCACTAAACTGATTTCTAGAGTGATTGTACCAGCTTGCAATCCCACTGGCAATGGAGGAGTGTTCCTCTTTCTCCACATCCTCTCCAGCATCTGCTGTCACCTGAGTTTTTGATCTTAGCCATTCTGACTGGTGTGAGGTGGAATTTCAGGGTTGTTTTGATTTGCATTTCCCTGATGATTAAGGATGTTGAACATTTTTTAGGTGATTCTCAGCCATTCGGTATTCCTCAGTTGAGAATTCTTTGTTTAGCTCTGTACCCCATTTTAAAAATAGGGTTATTTGGTTCTCTGGAGTCTAACTTCTTGAGTTCTTTGTATATATTGAATATTAGTTCTCTATCAGAGATGTAGGATTGGTGAAGATCTTTCCCCAATCTGTTGGTGGCCTTTTTGTCTTATTGACAGTGTCCTTTTCCTTACAGAAGCTTTGCAATTTTATGAGGTCCTATTTGTCAATTCTTGGTTATATACCCAGAAGATGCTCCAACATGCAATAAGGACACATGCTCCACTATGTTCATAGCAGCTTTATTTGTAATAGCCAGAAGCTGGAAAGAGCCCAGATGTCCCTCAACAGAGGAATGGATACAGAAAATGTGGTACATTTACACAATGGAGTACTACACAGCTATTAAAAAAGATGAATTTATGAAATTTGTAGACAAATGGATGGATCTGGAGGATATCATCCTTAGTGAGGTAACCCAGTCACAAAAGAACACACATAATAAGTGGATATTATCCCAGAAGCCCAGAAGCTCGGAATACCCAAGCTACAATTCACAAACCACATGAAACTCAAGAAGAAGGAAGACCAAAGTGTGGATACTCCAATCCATCTTAGAAGGATTGAACAAAACACTCATGGAAGGAGTTACAGAGACAAAGTTTGGAGCAGAGACTGAAGAAATGACCATCCAGAGACTGACTCACCTGGGGATCCATCCCATATACAATCACCAAACCCAGACACTTTTGTGGATGCCAACACATGCTTGATGACAGAAGCCTGATAAAGTTCTTTCCTGAGAGAAATACAGACAAATACAGAAATGGATGCTCACAGCTATCCATTGGACTGAGCACAGGATCCCCAATAAAGGAACTAGAGAAAGGACCTAAGGAGCTGAAGGGGTTTGCAGCCCCATAGGAGGAACAACAATATGAACTAACCAGTACTCCCAGAACTCCTTGGGACTAAACCACCAACCAAAGAACACACATGGTGGGACTCATGGCTCCAGCTGCATGTGTAGCAGAGGATAGCCTAGTTGGACATCAGTGGGGGGAGAGACCCTTTGTCCTATGAAGGCTCTATGCCCCAGTGAGGGGGAATGCCAGGGCCAGGAAATGGGAGTGGGTGGGTTGGTGAGCAGGGTGAGGGGGGAGGGGATAGGGAGAGGATGTTCTTCAGAGGGGAAATCAGGAGAGGGGATAACATTTGAAATGTAAATAAAGAAAATATCCAGTAGAAACAATACCCTAAAACCCTCTGTGAACAGTATTGGCATTCTCAGAGCAAAAGTCTCAGGACTACAAGCTAACAGAATGGTACAAGACTGTGAGGCAGAAACTTTATGTAGTACTCAGCCTGGAGGGATCTGGAGTCTACAGAGACACTCACAATTCATAGTCTCCAAGTAGTGCTTCAGACAGTAGTGCCAAGCTGGGAAAAGGGGCAATATTCACAAAGTGTCACTTGAAGGACCTTCGTAACTTTACTTTTTTTTTTCAAAAGCTATTTTTCCCCTGTGTAATGATGTGATTTATTTATTTAAAATTGTTTTCCTCCCAAGTTGCCCAATGATTTAGCAGGTTTTCTTTTACATTCATCTCAAACAGTCAACACACTTTCCGTATTTTATTTTAACCATGTATGTTATTTTAACATTATAGTAACATCAGAGTCTAATATGTTGACCAGTGAGTAGGACAGATTTAAATTAGACCCTTGGCAGCTATGGTGTTGCTCTCAGATCCTAGGGATTTCAGTGATGGTGGATGCTTCATCAGGCCCTATCTTCAATCTGCTGCACTGCCCACTTCCACTCAAGCCTTCTTTGTTGTCTTCAAAAGACAATCTTAAATGTACTTTTGTCTATATGTAAATTGTCCATAATTACCATATACTTTCTTTTTTTTATGTTCTCTGAAGAACAAAACCTGGCCTTACTCTGTGGCCCAGATGGGCTTCAAAGTCACTCTGAAACCACAGATGCCTCAAGTTTGTGGTACTTCTCCTGCCTCAGCCTCAAGTGCTGATCACAGGCAGTAGCCATCACATATGGCTTACTTTCACTTACATTTTGGTTTGTTTCACTTTCTTAGTTTTTTTCTTCTTTATTTCCTTTCATTTATTTTTATTTCATCTGTATTTGGTACTTCTTTATTTATAAAGTATAACTTTCCACACTCAAATAAAAATAAGCTCAAACCCAAATATTCTTAATCTAATGCGTCTGAATTAATAGATAAGACAGCGTTCCTTAAACTGTGTGACAATGTATCAACCTCTTATAGAGTGAAGTTCAATCACCAATACTACAAATCCATGAAGAACCAGTAAGAGTACGGTATACAAAGTTCTTACTATTGACCCATTCCACTTTGAGATCAAAACAGTAATTCTTCAAGATTTAAGAAAAATAGATTTTAGGAAAGACTCTTTTAAATCACTGAATACATAATTTCTGTTATTAAGAGAAATAACTTATGCTTTTTTTCTGCAATGATTCATTCTAATGAAGTAATTCTCTAACTCCTAATTAACACTACATTTACAAGAGTAAGGGAGTTATCAGTAGGCATTCTTCCTTGTTTTAAGTTATTTGTCTCTAAAACATATCAAGTAAGCCTTTAAAGACTCCGGGAGCAGCAGCTTCATTATCTTTTCCCTCAGTAGGTTCTGAGGTGGCTCCTCACGCTTCATGGCTTCTCTGTGATCCTTCTTCTTTTCTGTCTTCTTCCATTTTTTTTCATCATCTTCACTGTCTAGAGGCTGAAGGATAAGCTGACTAACTAGAAATACATAAGTATTAATTCTTTGTCGAACTCTCTTTCTTTTCCTCTTGGGTAGACCCCTTTGTAGAATCGCCTTGGGCTGCATCTCATCATTTTTGAAGTTTCTGAATGTATGTTGACTGTAAATATGAGCCAAGGCTTGGAGATTCCTGATAGCACACCAGGGGAGCCCCACAGAATCCAGTGTGCTGTTATCATTCTTACTTGGTTGTACTTGTGGTGCAATGCAAGGATATTTTTACTTTCCCAAGTGTTCTGTCCAGTTCACATAATCTGTGTCAACTGATCCTCTATAGGTATGACCAATATGGGTCCAACTTTAGATAAGATCTTCATGCAGTTTTTGTGGTCTTTCTGGACTCCAGCTCCATAGTAAATTCAATCATACTGATTGATGACTGTCAGAAGCTATCTGAAGGCAATAAACCACGACAAATGCGGGTTCACAGAATCCAAATTTATCAAAGCTATCACTATTTTTGACAAAGCTCCAGTTTTTCCTTGGCATAATACATCACATCCAAATGAAGTTCAATCCCATGATTTATTCCAAAAGGATCTAAGATTAAGCCCACCATTGTACTTAAATACCCTGGTCCATTTCCCAGGTTAAGAAAAGATAATCCTGGTTGAAGTTTCAAAGCTTCCGTAACTTCAGAATAAATGCAAGGTGCTGACAAGTGTATGTTCTCCGTGCTTCCAGGCTAAGTCTTTGTAAGCATTGTCTCTAGCCTTCCAGATAGATAGTATCTATCTGGAAGGTCAATGGTTCTGAAGGCTTGCTCTACTCTTTCAGTTCAGATGTACTGAGCTTTTAAGGCTACCTATTAAGTCATCATTATCTTCCCCAGCACTCACAGCTCCTCCCATGACAGTATTCAAATAAAATCATAAGTTAAAATGTAANCAGCAATAGGCCAAAACGTATTTTTTTTTAATCTTTTAAATTTAATGTTGATGGTTTGTCATTTTTATTAGATATTTTCATTTACATTTCAAATGTTATCCCCTTTCCCAGTTTCCCCTCTGAAAACCCCCTATGCAATCTCCCCACCCTCTGTTCACCAACCAACTCACTCCCAATTCCCTTTCCTGGCATTTCCCTACACTGGGGCATAGAGTCTTCTAAATACCAACGGCCTCTCCTCTCATTGATATCCCACAAGGCCATCCTCTACTACATATGCAGGTAGACCCTTGTGTACTCTTTTATTGGTTTAGTCACTGGGAGTTCTTGGGGTACTGGTTGGTTCATATTGTTGATCCTCCTATGGGGCTACAAACCCCTTCAGCTCCTTGAATACTTTCTCTAGCTCCTCCATTGGGACCCTGTGCTCAGCCCAATGGATGGCTGTGAGCATCCACTTCTGTATTTGTCAGGCACTGGCCGAGCCTCTCAGGAGAGAGCTATATCAGGCTACTGACAGCAAGCACTTGTTGGCATCCACAATAGTGTCTAGGTTTGGGAACTGTATCTGGGATGGATCCTAAGGTGGGATAGGGATTGGATGGCCTTTCCTTCAGTTTCTGCTCCAAATGTCTCTGTATCTTATCCCAGGGATATTTTGATTCACACCCCCCCCCCCCACTAAGAATGACCAAAGTATCCACACTGTGGTTTTCCTTCTTCTTGAGCTTCATGTGATCTGTGAATTGTATCTTGGGTGTTCCAAACTTCTGGACTAATATCCACTTATAGTGAGTACATACCATGTATGTTCTTTTGTGATTGGGTTACCTCACTCAGGATGATGCTTTCTAGTTCGATCCATTTGCTAAAGAACTTCATGAATTCATCATTTTTAATAGCTGAGTATTACTCCATTGTGCAAACATACCTCATTTTCTGTATCCATTCATTTGTTGAAGGATATCTGGGCTCTTTCCAGCTCCTGACTATTATAAATAAGGCTGCTATAAACATAGTGGAGCATGTGTCCTTATTACAAGTTGGAAGATCTTCTGGGTATATGCCCATGATTGGTATAGTTGGGTCCTCAGGTAGTACAATGTTTAAATTTTTGAGGAAACACCAAACTGATTTCCAGAGTGGTTGTACCAGCTGGCAATCCCAATGGAGAAGTGTTCCTCTTTCTCCACATCCTCTCCAGCATCTGCTGTCACCTGAATTTTTTATCTTAGCCAATCTGACTGGTGTGAAGTGGAATCTCAGGGTTTTTTTGATTTGCATTTACCTGATGACTAAGGATGTTGGACATTTCTTTTGGTGCTTCTCAGCCATTTGATATTCCTCAGTTGAGAATTCTTTGTTTAGCTCTGCACCCCATTTTTAATAGGGTTATTTGGTTCTCCTGAGTCTAACTTCTTGAGTTCTTTGTATATATTGGATATTAGCCCTCTAATGGATATAGGGTTGGTAAAGACCTTTTCCAATCTGTTGGTTGCCATTTTGTCCTATTGGCAGTCTCCTTTTCCTTACGGAAGCTTTGAAATTTTATGTGGTCTCATTTGTCAATTTTTTATCTTAGAGCATAAGCTGTTAGTGTTCTGTTCAGGAATTTTTCCCCTGTGCCCATGTCCTTGAGGCTCTATCCCACTTTCTTTTCTTTTTCTTTCTTTTTTTTTTTTCAATTTTTATTAGATATTTTCTTCATTTACATTTCAAATGCTATCCCAAAAGTCCCCTATACCCTCCCCTGGCCCTGCTCCCCTTACCAACACCCTCCAACTTCTAGGCCCAGGCATTCCCCTGTTCTGGGGCATATAAAGTTTGCAAGACCAAGGGACCTTTCTTCCTAATGATGGCTGACTAGGCCATCTTCTGCTACATATGCAGCTAGAGACATGAGCTCTGAAGGTACTGGTTAGTTCATATTGTTGTTCCACCTATAGGGTTGCAGACCTCTTCAGCTCCTGGGGTACTTTCTCTAGCTCCTCCATTAGGGGCCCTGTGTTCCATCCAATAGGTGACTGTGAGTATTTACTTCTTTATTTGCCAGGCACTGGCATAGCCTCACACGAGACAGCTATATCAGAGTCCTTTCAGCAAAATCTTGCTGGCATATGAAATAGTTTCTGGGTTTGATGGTTGATTATAGGATGGATCCCCGGGAGGGGTAGTCTCTGAATGGTCCATCCTTTTGTCTTAGCTCCAAACTTTGTCTCTGTAACTCCTTCCATGGGTATTTTGTTCCCTATTCTAAGGAGGAATGAAGTATCCACATGTTGGTCTCCTTCTTCTAGATTTTCTTGTGTTTTGCAAATTGTATCTTGGATATTCTAAGTTTCTGGGCTAATATCTACTGATCAGTGAGTGCATAACAAGTGACTTCTTTGTGATTGGGTTACCTCACTCAGGATGATATCCTCCAGATACATTCATTTGAAAAATAATTTCATAAATTCATTGTTTTTAATAGCAGAGTAGTACTCCATTTTGTAAATGTACCACATTTTATGTATCCATTCCTCTCTTGAGAGACATCTGGGTTCTTTCCAGCTTCTGACTATTATAAATAAGGCTGCTATGAACATAGTGGAGCATGTGTCCTTATTGCAAGTTGGAACATCTTCTGGGTATATGCCCAGTAGAGGTATTGCTGGATCTTCCAGTAGTACTATGTCCATCCAATTTTCTGAGGAACCTACAGACTGATTTCCAGATTGGTTGTACCATCTTGCAATCCCACCAGCAATGAAGGAGTGTTCTTCTTTCTCCACATCCTCACCACCATCTGCTGTCATCTGAATTTTTGATCTTAGCCATTCTGACTGGTGTGAGGTGGAATCTCAGGGTTGTTTTGATTTGCATTTACCTGATGATTAAGGATGTTGAACTTTTTTTTTCTTTCAGGTGCTACTCAGCCATTTGGTATTCCTCAGTTGAGAATTCTTTTTTTTTTTTTTTTTTTTTTTTTTTTTTTTTTTTTTTTTTTTTTTTTT
>LR750848.1:175458-200544 GCA_902729485.2 Mus minutoides | reverse complement strand
TTTTTTTTTTTTTTTTTTTTTTTTTTTTTTTTTTTTTTTTTTTTTTAATAATGGTATTATTTGATTTTCTGGAGTCCAGCTTCTTGAGTTCTTTGTATATATTAGTCCCCTATCTGATTTAGAATTGGTAAAGATCCTTTCCCAATCTGTTGGTGGCCTTTTTCTCTTATTGACAGTGTCTTTTGCCTTACAGGCACTTTGTAGTTTTATGAGGTCCCATTTGTTGATTTTTGATCTTACAGCACAAGCAATTGCTGTTCTGTTCAGGAATTTTTCTCCTGTAACCATATCTTGGAGGCTCTTCCCCACTTTCTTCTCTATAACTTTCAATGTCTCTGCTTTTATGTGGAGTTCCTTGATCTCCTTAGACTTGAGCTTTGTACAAGGAGATAAGAATGGATCAATTCTCATTATTCTACATGATAACTGCCAGTTGAGCCAGCACCATTTGTTGAAAAGGCTGTCATCTTTCCACTGGATAATTTTAGCTCCTTTGTCAAAGATCAAATTACCCTAGGTGTGTGGGTTCATTTCTGGGTCTTCAATTGTATCTGTCTGTCGCTGTACCAGTACCATGCAGTTATCAAAGTTGCTCTATATTACAGCTTGAGGTCAAGCATTGTGATTCTACCAGATGTTCCTTTAATGTTGACAATGGTTTTTGCTATCTTAGGTTTTTTTGTAAATCCAGATAAATTTGCAAATTGCCCTTTCTAATTAGAAATTTGATGGTGATTGCATTGAATATGTAGATTGCTTTCAGCAAGATAGACATTTTTACTATATTAATTCTGCCAATCCATGAGCATGGGAGATCTTTCCATCTTCTGAGATCTTCTTCAATTTCTTTCTTCAGAGACTTGAAGTTCTTATCATACGGATCTTTCACTTCCTTAGTTAGAGTCACACCAAGGTATTTTATATTATCTGTGACTATTGTGAAGGGTGTTGTTTCCCTAATTTCTTTCTCATCTTGTTTATCCTTTGTGTAGAGAATGGCCACTAATTTGTTTGAGATAATTTTATATCCAGCTACTGCACTGATGATGTTTATCAGGTTTAGGAGTTCTCTGGTGGAATTTTTAGGGGCAGTTATATATATATTATCATATCATCTGCAAATAGTGATATTTTGACTTCTTCCTTTCCAATTTGTATCCCCTTGATCTCCTTTGTTGTCTAATTGCTCCAGCTAGGAATTCAAGTACTATATTGAATAGGTAGGGAGAAAGTGGGCAGCCTTGTCTAGTCCCTGATTTTAGTGAGATTGTTTCTAGTTTCTCTCCATTTAGTTTGATGTTGGCTACTGGTTTGCTGTATATTGCTTTTACTGTAAAACATAAAATTTCTTTATTCTTTTATGAAGCCACTATTACTCAGATACCAAAACCACACAATGACTCAACAATAAAAGAAAATTAAAGGCTATTATCCCTCATAAACACAGATGTGAAAATTCTCAATAAAGTAGTTTTAAACCAAGTTTAAGATCACATCAAAATTACCCACCATGATTGCGATTGCTAATCCGTGAGATATGGGGATGGTTTAAAATAAGTAAGTGAATAAACATAATCTACTACACAATCAAATTTAAGAGACAAAACCAACATCTAAAACAGGCTTTTGGTATAATCTACTATCCCTTTGTGGTAAAAAGTCCTGGAGTAATTAGGGATACAAGGAACATAACTCAACATAATACAGCCAATTTATAGCAACCCACAACCAACATTAATATAAGTGGCCAGAAGCTCAAATTATTTCTAGTAAAATTAGGAATGAGACAAGGTTGTCTGCTCTCTCCATACCTATTCAATATAGTACTTGAAGTTTTAGCTAGAGCAATAAGACAACTGAGGATGCAGATAAGAAAAGATGTCACTGTCTTTATTTATAGACTGTATGATTTTATACATAAAAGACCCTAAAGACCTTACCAGGAAACTTTTACAGATGATAAATACCTTCAGTGAATTTTCAGGATAGAAAGTTTACACACAAATCAGTAGCTTTCCTATACAGAAATTACAAACATACCGAGAAAGAAATCAGGGAAATAACACATTTCATAAGACCTTCAAAAATAAAATAAAATGTCTTAGAATAACCAGAGCAAAGAGGTGAAACATTTATATAATAAAAACTCAAAAATATTAAAAAAATAATTTGAAGAAGATATCAAAGAGTTCTCATGCTCATGGATCAGTAGGAATAATACTGTTAAAATAGCCATTCTACCAAAAGCAATCTATATTCAACACAATCCCTTTCAAAATTCCAATGTAATTCTCCACAGAAACTGAACAATAATCTCAAACTTCACTCAGAAACACAAAAATCTCAGGATAGCTAAAACAATCAAGCTATATTACAGAACCATAGTAATAAGTGAGTATATAAGGGTTCTTATAGAGAATGCAGGGTGGTAGATTCATATTATGTTCCAAGGGATGTGGATATTTGGCAAAGATGAGTCTAGTCAGAATGGAAATGATACCTATAGAGTAAAAAAGTTGGAAGAGAGCAATAGCATCATATTCTAGATCATGGAAAGAGTAACAGATAAGAGACTAGAAAAAGCTGAGCTACCTTGGAAAGTCTGTTAGTAATTGTGTAGAGACATGGCTCAAGAGGAATGCAGATTCATAGTGATAAGGGTACAGAGGCATCCCAGGAATGCTGGACCTTAGTGGATACAGACACTCAACAGTTGTATGAGGAAGTGGAATTGTCCACCTGTAGGCAATGGGGAGTTATTTAACAGGGTTATCTACTTTTCTTATACAGAGATTAATAAAAGAGGTAAGAGTAGAGTCGATTACAATCAGGGGTGAAGGAGAAAAGTAAATGGGTTGTTGTTACAGAAAAGGGTATTTCACTTTGAAAAGTTAGAGATGGGAGGACACCCTAACAGGGGCAAAGTAAGGGTGCAGTGTATGGAGCCAAGGATTGTAGAACAAGTGAGACAAAAAGGATGTAAGGAGAAAATTCTCCTTCCAGGTCTAAATTTTCCTTCCTTGTCATTCAGGATGACATGGCCTAGTCTCACCACTGGGAGTGCTGCCCTAAAGTAAGCTAGCAGAAGCAACAGGTAACTACAGATGATTGAAGGAAAGAACAGGAGACAGCAGAGGAGTAATGTGAAGAACTGTATCCAGTCTGCGTGAGAAGGATGAAGGTGTCTTGCAGTTAGAGCTCCTCCACAGCATCCAGAATGTCTTCTAGCAGATATATCAGGAAGAAATGAAGCAAGGCTCTGGCAGGGCCTTTCAGGAGACAGCCATATCAGGCTCCTTTCAGCATGCACTTCTTGGCATCCACAATAGTGTCTGGGTTTGGTAACTGTACTTGGGATGAATCCCCAAGTAGGACAATCTCTGTGTGGCCTTTCCTTTAGTCTGTGCTCTATAGTCTATCTCCATATTTGCAGGTGGGTGGGTGGAGGAAAACCCTCACAGAAGCAGGGGGATGGAGGATGTGATAGGGTGTTTGTAGGAGGGAGGGAAACAGTGAAAGGGGATAACATTTGAAATGTAAGTAAAGAAAATGTCCAATTTAAAAAAAAAAAAAGAAACAAAGCAGTTGTAGGGCAAGAGACACTAGAAGCTTACACAGAGTATTCCAGTTTGGGTTTGTGGTGTAGAATCAGTGTTGTTCTTGGAGGAGGGCGCAGGTCCCATCTTCAGTAGTCATCTCATCTAGTCTTCTTTAATTTTGGAGTAGCATAGCAGCAAAAGCAGCAAAGTGATTCTGAAGGATGCTGATCTGATCTGAAGTTTCTCTAGGTTTTCTGAGAGGCACTGAGACAGAGAAACAGATCCAAAGAAGCCCCAGTCCAGATATTTTAGCTCTGAGCCCTGAAAAAATGCCCAGAGTTGTCATAATATGGATGAGTAGGATGACCCATTATTTACCTTTCCAGAGGTCATCCAAGGTACTTTTTGGGGCTCCGGGGTGAGGATTATCTTTCTCTAAACTGCTTTGAATTGACAAAAGGGCAGCAGTTAGAATGCCTCAGAGAAAAGTCTATCTCAGAGGCCATTATGAAAATTAACAAATGGCAAAGATCCAGAAATAAGTAGCCACTTGGTGATAATGTGCATTATTGTGTATTATTGGAAAATGCTATTCAAAGGAAGTAACATACAAAAAGTGAGATTGTACTGTTATAATTTCTCCAGAGGACACAATTAAGAAAATGGAGAAGAGCTGGACATGGTGGCACACACCTTTAATCCCAGCACTCGGGAGGCAGAGGCAGGTAGATTTCTGAGTTCAAGGCCGGCCTAGTCTACCAAGTGAGTTCCAGGACAGCCAAGGCTACACAGAGAAACCCTGTCTCAAAAAAAAAAAAAAGAAAAAGAAAAAAAGAAAAGAAAATGGAGAAGTTTTTCTCTTATTAGAGGAAGAGAACAAGCAAGAAAAACATTGGAGAGACTGTTTTTGTTATTGTGATTTATCAATCACAAGATGTAAGGCCACTGGTTTTGTGGAAGAACTGGAGAAATTCTTTATTGACCAGAGTAAGTTCAGAATCAGCCATTGAGTCTCTTCTATTATGACCTTGTGGGGACCACTAAGAAATGAAGTTAATGAGGAAAAAATTAATGTCATGATTAACATCTGTTTTGTTTTGCGAGGTGAGATGTAATTGTATGACTGACTGTATCATGTACCAGACTTCCATAGAAGCTGTTTGTTACATCATACTCTGCACATGGGAGAAGCACCTGGAATCTTTGTATTAGAAGTCACAGTTAGCATCTAATTGACAATGTAAAAAAGAAATAGGATTTTATTGTATTGTCTAGCAAAATTCCAAGGCCACCACTTGAGTACTCTGAATAATTTTCTGAACCTGTAAATTTAGTGATCGAGTATCCAGCAGGCTCCTTTAATGAGGGAACATGGGTGGTTAGGGTACGAGAGGACACATTACAGCTACAAGAAGTGCTCTTCCTCAAACAGTGTTCCATAGCTGGTAAATACAGCTTTTAGATGTGGCTTCAGTAGTCAAGAAGATATGCCTCTTTTTTCTTACCTAGGGATAGACATTACAGTGCTGAGATAATCCAAAGAAGGTCTTGTCCTATATCTGAGACCTGTGTGTGTGTGTGTGTGTGTGTGTGTGTCCAGTGAGAGAATTTTTAGTGAGAAATAGTTATCTAAAAAGCATTTCACATGTTTAAGTAAAATGTCTGAAGACTGCTGTCCCTTGAGCTATTAAAGAAACATAGCGGTCATTTTAATTTTTGTTATATTTTCTTTATGGCCATGTAGGTAGTCAGAATTAATTTTTGGTTTTGTATTCTTAAGGCTAATTGAAGATCTATTCCTCAGGGTCACTTGAGCTTGTGAGAAGCCTCTGGCTTTTCAAGTCTTTCTTTTTCTGGTTGTGTCTTTATGTGAGGATTAGTCAAAAGCTTTGCTTGGCCTGACCATGGCTTCCCTTGGAAGCATTGAGGAAATATTTTCCTGTGTGTTGACTCACTTCTTTGTAGACTGGGTGTTGGATGTTGGTTAGAACTACTGTGTGAGGTCTCTATAGCCTTCATGAACAAGATAATTGGTGACTTCCCATAGTTACAGAACACAGAACATTGCTTTTCTTTTGAGCAGAAAGTTTTTAATAAAAAATTAATATAAATTTTGGATAAATGATTTAAAGGTATCTAAATTATCCAATTAGAACCACTGTAATACATTATAAAAGTGAATGGTTTTGACATTTATGACAAATTTAAAATATAATAATATCCTACACTTACTAAGTGTTACTTTTGAATAAACACAGAAATGTGATATGTAGTAGCTNAAGGGAGCTAAAACCATCCAGTGGAAAAAGGACAGCATTTTCAACAAATGGTGCTGGCACAACTGGCGGTTATCATGTAGAAGAATGCGAATTGACCCATTCTTATCCCCTTGTACAAAGCTTAAGTCTAAGTGGATCAAAGACCTCCACATAAAACCAGAGACACTGAAATTTATAGAGGAGAAAGTGGGGAAAACCCACGAAGATATGGGCACAGGAGAAAGATTCCTAAACAGAACAGCAATAGCCTGTGCGGTCAGATAAAGAATTGACAAATGGGACCTTATGAAATTGCAAAGCCTCTGTAAGGCAAAAGACACAGTCAGCAAGACAAAAAGGCCACCAATGGATTGGGAAAGGACTTTTACCAATCCTAAATCTGATAGGGGACTAATATCCAACATCTACAAAGAGCTAAAGATGCTAGACTCCAGAAAAATGAATAACCCCATTAAAAAATGGGGTACAGAGCTAAACAAAGAATTCTCAATTGAGGAAATCCGAATGGCTGAGAAACATCAGAAAAAATGTTCACCATCCTTAATCATCAGGGAAGTGCAAATCAAAACAACACTGAGATTCCACCTCACACCAGTCAGAATGGCTAAGATCAAAAATTTACATGACAGCAGATGCTGGTGAGGATGTGGAGTAAGAGGAACACTCCTCCATTGCTGGTAGGATTGCAAGCTTGTACAACCACTCTGGAAGTCAGTCTGGCGTTATCTAAAAAAATTGGGCATATACCCAGAAGATGTTCCAACTGGTAAAAAGGGACACATGCTCCACTATGTTCATAGCAGCCTTATTTATAATAGCCAGAAGCTGGAAAGAACCCAGATGTCCCTCAACAGAGGAATGGATACAGAAAATGTGGTACAATTACACAATGGAGTACTATTCTGCTATTAAAAAAATGAATTTATGAAATTCTTGGGCAAATGGATGAATCTGGAGGACATAATCCTAGTGAGGTAACTCAATCACAAAAGAAGTCATTGGTTATGCGCTCACTGATAAATGGATATTAGCCCAGATGCTTAGAATACCCAAGATACAATCTGCAAAACACATGAAAATCAAGAAGGAAGAGCAACGTGTGGATACTTCATTCCTCCTTTGAATAAGAAACAAAATACCCATGAAAGGAATTACAGAGACAAAGTTTAGAGCTAAGATGAAAGGATGGACCATACAGAGACTAACCCACCAGGGATCCATCCCATAATCAGTCACTAAACTCAGACACTTTTGCATAGGACAGCAAGTGTTTACTGAAGGGACCTTGATATAGCTGACTCCCACAGAAGTGGATGCTCACAGTCATCCATAAGAGGGAGCACGGGGCCCACATTGGAGAAGCTAGAGATAGAACACCAGGAACTGAAGGGGTCTGCAACCCTAGAAGAGGAACAACAATATGAACTAAACAAAACCCCCAGAACTCGTGTCTCTAGCATCATATGTAACAGAAGGTGGCCTAGTCAGCCATCATTGGGAGGAGAGGCCCCTTGGTACTGCAATCTTTATATGCCCCAATACAGGGGAACGCCAGGGCCAAGAAGTGGGAGTGGGTGGGCAGGGGAGCAGGGAGGAGGAGAGGGGGTAGGGGACTTTCGGAATAGCATTTGAAATGTAAATTAAAAAAATATCTAATAAAAAATAAAAAGTAAGAAAGAAAAAGAAATGTGATATGTAATGATTTATGACAATTTTAGAAAATTTATATGTATATAGAAAGAATATATTGGCAAACAACTATCTACTATGACATCCAGAGTGTAGATGATTAAGGGACATTTAAATACATAAAAAATAGCAGTAAAATACAAGAGAACTTTAGCAATATTTGCAGTATGTATAAATAAGGTTGATATTATGATTTTATAAAAAGCATGTACAAATTTATGAAGTATTAACTTGTAAAAAGAAAAAGAGTAAAATTTACTGCCAAATGCATGAGGGTACCTACAGAAGCCAGAAACATCTAGTCCCCTAGATTTTTATTTATAAGTGTTTATGAGCCACTCAACATGGGTACTGGGACCATTTTCCAGTTCTCTTAACGGCTAAGCCAACACTAATCTTTCAATATCATTTTATTTCATTATGACATTCAGCTAAACTCCCAAACCATTTTCTTTTTTCTTTTTTTTTTTTTAGTTTGTATTTTTTATTAGATATTTTCTTCATTACATTTCAAATGCTATCACGAAAGTTCCCTCTCCCTTCCCCCCACCCTGCTCCCCTGCCCACCCACTCTCACTTCTTGGCCCTGGCATTCCCCTGTATTGGGGCATATAAAGATTGCAATACCAAGGGGCCTCTCTTCCCAATGATGGCTGACTAGGCCACCTTCTGCTACATATGCAGCTAAAGACATGAGCTATGGGGGTTCTGGTTAGTTCATATTGTTGTTTCTCTTGTAGGGTTGCAGACCCCTTCGGATCCTGGGGTTCTATCTCTAGCTTCTCCATTGTGGGCCCTGTGTTCCATCATATAGATGACTGTGAGCATCCACTTCTGTATTTGCCAGGCACTGGCATAGCCTCATACGAGACAGCTATATCAGGGTCCCTTCAGCAAAATCTTGCTGTCCTATGCAATAGTGTCTGAGTTTGGTGACTGATTATGGGTTGAATCCCCCGGTGGGGTAGTCTCTGGATGGTCCATCCTTTCCTCTTAGCTCCAAACTTTGTCTCTGTAACTCCTTTCATGGGTATTTTGTTTCCTATTCAAAGGAGGAATGAAGTATTCACACTCTGGTCTTCCTTCTTGACTTTCTTGTGTTTTGCAAATTGTATCCAACCAAAAATGATACACGGGCTGGGCCTAGTCCTGCTGCACATATGTAGAAGATATGCAGCTTGGTCTTCATGTGGGTCTCTAACAACTAGTGCAGAGCCTATTCTTAAAGCTGTTGCCTGTCTTGGGAATCTGTTCCTCTAACTCAGCCACCTTGCCTGGCCTCAGTGGAAGAAGTGTCTAGGTCTGCAGGGCTGTGCCAGGGCTGGAGGATACCCAGTGGAGGCCTCCACTCTCTCAAAGGAGAAGAGTTAGGATGGGGAAAGGATTGTGGGAGGGTGGGGCCAGGAAGATGGTGATTTACAGGAGAGCATGTAAAGCAGATAAAGAAATTGAAAGAACAATTTAATGCTATTATGCTTCTTGGTATAAAAATGGTATAAAAAGAGGGAAATTGATTTGGGAAAAAATTATTCCTGTATGAAGGTTAAGATGGGTAGATGTTTCCAGAATGGATGAAAAACTAGAAAGCCTTTATAGATTGTGAATTTCTGAGAAAGTCACTTAAGACACAGAGAGTGTGAGACCTAGAGACAATATAGATCATACTAAAGTTTCCTTAGTCTAGGATCAATAATTATGAAAATGGCTAAAGTATATGTCAAATCAAAGATTATTGAGAAATATCTGGATATTCAAATATTATACAGTAGTTAAAATAACCTGGCTGGTGTTGCTGATTTTCTGTATGTCTATTAACCATTTCTAATGTGTTCATAATAACTAAAAGACCAATATTTTTCCTCATCCTTCAATGTCAATATGATCCAGCTGCAAGCATAACAGAGTATCAGTAATAGTGTCAGGAATTGGTGCTTGCCCATTGCATGAGTCTCTAGTCTGGACTGTTATTACTTGGCCATTCCCTCAGTCTTGCCTGTCCCCTGCATTTCTTGTAGACAGGATAAATTTTGGGTAGGAAGTTTTGTGGTTGGGTTGGTGTCCCTGTCAAAGGGGGTTCCTGCCTGGTACAGGAAATTGTCTCTTCAGGTTCCATATCCTGACTGTTCTGAGTCTCAGCTAAGGTGACCCTCATCAAATGTTTGAACTGTCCTTTAGCCCATGTTTCTGGCATGTTCTCAAGATGCCCCACTCCTACTC
Source organism: Mus minutoides (assembly GCA_902729485.2). Taxonomy (NCBI): domain Eukaryota; kingdom Metazoa; phylum Chordata; class Mammalia; order Rodentia; family Muridae; genus Mus; species Mus minutoides. The sequence continues at coordinate 190,820 of LR750848.1, read as the reverse complement.
CTGTCAGTTGCAGATTTCCATTCATTCTCATGGACTTCTGGCCATCTCTCAGGTTTCTCCCTACACCTGATACTGACCCCTCCTATTCACCCCCTATCCCATCTCCAGCCCAGTTCCCTTGCTCTATCTGCCTCCTATGACTATTTTACTCACCCTTCTAAGAGAGATTCAAGCATCCTTACTTAGGCCTTCCTACTTGTTTAGCTTCTTTGGGTCTGCAGAGTGTAGCATGTGTATCCTGTATTTTACAGCAAAAATCTACTTATGAATACATACCATGCATGTCCTCTTGGGTCTGGGTTACCTCAGTTAGGATGATATTTTCTAGTTCAATCAATTTGCCTGAAAAATTTATGTGTCTTTGGTTTTAATAGCCAAATAGTATTCAATTGTGTGGATGTACCACATTTTCTGTATCCATTCTTCAGTTGAGGGACATCTTGTTATTTGCAGTTTCTGACTATTACAAATAAAGCTGCTATGAACATAGTTGAGCCAGTGTATTTGTGGGATGGTAGAGAATCTTTTGCATATATGCCCAGGAGTAGCATAGGTTGGTTTTGAGGTGGAACTATTTCCAATTTTCTGCGAAGCCACCAAGTTTGTACTTCTCCCAGCCATGGAGGAGCACTCCCCTTGCTCTATATCCTCACCAGCATGTGCTTTCACTTTAGTTTGTGATCTTAGCCATTCTGATGAGTGTATGATGGAACCTCAAGGTTGTTTTGATTTGCATTTTCCCGATGACTAAGGACTTTGAACATTTTTAAAGCGTTTCTTTACCATTCAAGCTTCCTCTGTTGAGAATTCTCTGTTTAGCTCTGTATCCCATTTTAAAATTGGGTTATTTGTTTTGGTAATCTGACTTCTTGAGTTCCTTATAAATTTTGGGTATTAGCTCTCTGTCTTCTGTAGGGTTGTTGAAGATCCTTTCCCAATCTGTAGGCTGGTATTTTGTTCTAATGACAGTGTCTTTTGTTCTACAATTTCATGAGGTCCCATTTATCAATGTTGATCCTAGAGCCTGAGCCATTGGTGTTCTGTTCAGGAACTTGTTTTTTCTACCAATGTGTTTCCACTTTCTGTTCTATGAGATTTAATGTATCAGGTCTTTGAGCCACTTGAACTTGAGTTTTGTGAAGTGTGATATATAGGAATCTACTTGCATTCTTCTACATGTAGATATCTAGATAGAGTAGCACCATTTGGTGAAGACACTTTCATTTTTCTATTGTATGGTTTTGGTTTCTTTGTCAAAAAATCAAGTGTCCAAAAGTGTGTGGCTTTATTTCAGGGCCTTTGATTTGATTCTATTGATCAACCTGTCTGTTCCTATGTCAATATCATGCAGGTTTTATTACTATTGCTCTGTAGTACAGCTTGATGTGAGGGGTACTGATTCCTCCAGAAGTTCTTTTATTGTTCAGGATTGTTTTAGCTATACTGGGTGTTTTGTTTTTGTACATAAGCTGGGAATTTAGAATTTTGATGGGAATTGCATTGAATTTGTACATTGCTTTTGGTAAGTTGTCCATTTTCTCTTGGTTAATCTTACTGATCAATGAGCATGGGAGATCATTCCATCTTCTGATATCTTCCTCAATTTCTTTCTTCAACAATTTGAAGTTCTCTCATTATATAGGTCTTTCACTTGCTTGGTTAGAGTTAAACCAAAATATTTAATATTATTCATTCTTAATGTAAAGGGTATTGTTTCAATAATTTCTTTCTTTTGTGTATCCTTTGAGTAGAGGAATACCACTGATTTGTTTGAGTTAATTTTATATCCAACCACTTTGATGAAGTTGTTTATCAGGTTTAGGAGTTCTCTGGTGGAATGTTTTTGGGTCACTTAAATACACTATCTGCAAGTAGTGATATTTTGACTTCTTCCTTTCCAATTTGTATCTGTTTGATCTCCTTTTGTTGTCTAATTGCTCTGGCTAGGACTTCAAGTACTATTTGATTGTGGTGGATGATATTTTTGATGTGTTCCTGGATTTGTTTTGTGAATATTTTATTGAGTATTTTGCATAAATGTTCATAAGAGAAATTGGTCTGAAATTATCTTTGTTGAGTCTTTGTGTAGTTTAGATATCAGGGTGATGGGGACCTCATAGAATCAGTTTGGCAGCATTCCTTCTGTTTCTATTTTGTGGAATATTTTGAGAAGTATTGATATTAATTCTTCTTTGAAGGTCTAGTCAAAGTCTGTACCAAATCCATCTGGCCATGGGCTTTATTTGGTTGGGAGAATTTTAATTATTGCTTCTATTTCATTAGGGGTTATGGGGTTGTTTCAATAGTTTACCTGATCTTGATTTAATTTTGGTAAGTGGCATCTGCCCTAGAAAATCATCTATTTCCTTAAGATTTTCCAATTGTGAAGTACATGCTTTTGAATTAAGACCTAATGATTCTTTGAATTCCCTTATTGTCTGTAGTTATGTCTTCTCTGTTATATCTGATTTTGTTTATTTGGAAACTGTCTCTTCATCTTTGGTTGGTTTGGCTAAGGGTTTGTCTATTTTGTTGATGTTTTCAAAGAACCAGCTCTTGGTTTGGTTGATTCTTTGTTTTGTGTTCTTTGTTTCTAATTGTTTGATATTAGCCTCAATTTTGATTATTTCTTGCCTTCTACTTGTTTTCGATGTGTTCACTTCCTCCTCCTCCTCCCCCCCCCTCCTCCTCCTCCTCTTCCTCCTTTTCTTTTTCCCTAGAGCTTTCAAGTGTATTTTTAAGTTGTTGGTATGAGAACTTTTAAATTTCTTTATGGAAGCACTTAGTGCTATGATTTTTTTTTTATTTTCAGCACTGCTTTTGTTGTGACCCATAAGCTTGGGCATGTTGCTCCTTCATTTTCATTGAATTCTAGAAAGTCTTTCTAGCTTTATTTTTTCCCCCTGATACAAAAATCATTGAGTAGAGAGTTATTGAGTTTTCATGAGTGTTCAGGCTTTTCAGGGTTTCTGTTGTTGAAGTCTAGCTTTAATTCTTGGTAGTCCGATAAGATATAAGGCATTATTTCAATTTTCTCATATCTTTTGGGGCTTACTTTGTGACTGACTATATGATCAATTTTGTAGAAGAATTTATGAGGTACTGAGAAGAAGGTATATTCTTTTGTGTTTGGGTGAAATATTCCACAGGTATCTGTTAGGTCCATTTAATTTATACTGTCTATTAAGTTCATTTTTCTCTGTTTAGTTTTTGTCTGGATGTCCTGTCAATTGCTGAGAGTGGGGTGTTGAAGTCTCTCACTCTTTTTTTCTTAATTTTTTATTATTTAAATGAATGTTATACACCAAACATATGAATCATATTGAGTATTTTGAGAATCAAATAATACATAAAAATTTGTTCATCTTTTATATTCATATCATTTCATACCCTAAAATATCATTAATGAACATTTAATCCATAATTGAGGATCCTATATCTAATGTTGAATACTAAATTGTTTCAAAACATACAAAATATTCTTTGGGAATTAAGCATAGTAAAAGAGCATAAAATATTAAAAATGAATAATTAAGAAATATACTCAAAGCCCATATATGATACCACCTGAAATAGTGAGAGAGTAGTTAAAATGTATTATATATCCATGTACATTGTCTAACTATAAGTTTGGTTTAAAAAGATTATTAGTGTTTTAAGGAAAGAAATTATTTTACCAGTAAGTATATTTTAGAAATGTGAAAATAGCATAAGCTCCTTGAAGTTAACATAAAAAAATTTTAATTTCAAGCACAGTGAGAAAAATTATCAATAATATTTCCATGGTTTGTAGAACATGATTTTAATATTTTCAACTGTTAATACTCAACAAGCAGAATAATTATTTTGAGATATGTTTCATTGTTATGTCTCCCTTTTCATTTCTGATTTTATTAATTTGGATACTATCTCTGTGCCCTCTGGTTAGTCTGGTTAGTCTCATTGTTTTTCTCAAAGAACCAGTTCCTGGTTTTGTTGATTCTTTGTATAATTCTTTTTGTTTCTATTTGGTTGATTTCAGCCCTGAGTTTGATTATTTCCTGACTTCTACTCCTTTTGGGTATATTTGCTTCTTTTTCTTCTAGAGCTTCCAGGTACCCTGTCAAGCTGCTAGTGTAAGCTCTCTCCAATTACTTTTTGGAGACACTTAGAGCTGTGAGTTTGCCTTTTTTTTTTTTTTAATTATTTCCTCTTTATTAGATATTTTCTTCATTTACATTTCAAGTGTTATCCAGAAATTTCCCCATACCCTCCCCCATCCCCACCCTGCTCCCCTACCCACCCCCTCCCACATAATGGCCCTGGCATTCCCCTGTACTGGGGCATATAAAGTCTGTATGACCAAGGGGCTTCTCCTCCCAATGATGGCCAACTAGGCCATCTTCTTCCATATATGCCGCTAGAGACATGAGCGCAGGGGGAACTAGTTAGTTCATGTTATTCTTCCACCTATAGGGTTGAAGACCCCTTCAGCTCCTTGGGAACTTTCTCTAGCTCCTTCCTTGGGAGTCCTGTGTTCCAACTAATAGCTGACTGTGACCATCCACTTCCGTGTTTGCCAGGCACTGGTATAGCCTCCCAGGAGACAGCTATATCAGGGCCCTTTCAGCATTATCTTGCTGGCATCTGCAATAGTATTTATTTTTGGTGGCTGATTATGGGAAGGATCCCTGGCAGCCGCAGTCACTGGTTGGTTCATCCTTTTGATTCAGCTTCACACATGATCTCTGTAACTCCTTCAGTGTGTGCTTTGTTCTTAATTCTAGGAAAGGGCGAAGAGACCACATTTTGAACTTTATTCTTCTTGAGTTTCATGTGTTTAGTAAATTGTATCTTGGGTAGTCTAGGCTTCTGGACTAGTATCCACATATCAGTGAGTTCATGTTATGTGAGTTCTTTTGTGATTGGGTTACCTCACTCAGGATGATACCTTCCAGATCCATCCATTTGTCTAGGAATTTCATATATTCATTGTTTCTAATAGGTGAGTTTGCCTCTTACCATTTCTGTCATTGTGTTCCATAAGTTTTGGGATGATATGTCTTCATTTTCATTAAATTCTAAAACGCCTTTAATTTTTAAATTATTTCTTCCTTGTCCACGTTATCATTGAGTAGAGCATTGTTCAGTTTCCATGTGTATGTGTACTTTCCATTGTTTTTGTTGGTATTTAAGACCAGCCTTAGTCCGTGGTGATCTGATAGGGTGCATGGGATTATTTCAATCTTCTTGTTATCTCTTGAGTCCTGTTTTGTGACCAATTATATGGTCAATTTTGGAGAAGGTAGCATGAGTTGTTGAGAAGAATGTATTCTCCTTTTGTTTTAGGATGAAATGTTCTATAAATATCTGTTAGATCTATTTGGTTCACAACTTCTGTTATTTTCACTGTGTCTCTGTTTAGTTTGTGTTTCCATGATCTGTTGATTGATGACACTGGGTTATTGAAGTTTTCCACTACTATTGTATGGTGTATGAGGTGTGTTTTGAGATTTAGTAAGGTTTCTTTTATGAATGTGGGTGCCCTTGCATAAGCAGCATATATATTCAGAATTGATAGTCCATCTTGGTAGATATTTTTTATTTGACCAGCGTGAAGTGCCCTTCCTTATCTTTCTGTAAATAAAATTCTGAGAATTATAGGATTCTGAGAATCCCACTAAATCTGTCATGTGAAAACTGTACCAACATGAAAAACAAAACACAAGTGAGGAAGCATGAATCTCACTTAGAAGGTGGAATAAAATACTCAGAAGAGGCAGATGGAGAGAGGGAACTGGGATTGAAGGGGATGGGGAGGGGAAGGGGGGCTTCAGGCTCAGGTGTTGGGAAAGTCAGGCGAGATGGCTAGATGGCCATGAAAATGAATGGAAATCTGCAACTGATGGGGTAAGAAAGTGGGGCATCTCCAGGATGAAACCGAGACCTGGGATAAGGGAGGCACCCAAGAATCAATGGGGGTGACCTTAGCTGTGACTCATTACATCCAAGATATGGAACCAGAAGAGGCCACCTCCTATATACAGAGAGGAACCCCAGTGGAGTTATATAGATACCAACCCACCCACAAACCCACTTTCAACCCTAAATTTATCCTGTCTACAAGTAATGCAGGCATGGGGGAGGGAGCAGAGACCAAGAGAATGGCCAATCAATAACCTGACAAACTTAAGACCCATCCCATGGGCAAGCACCAATCCCTAACACTATTAATGATATTCTGTTATGCTTGTAGACAGGAGCATTTTGTCCTCTGAAAGACTCCACCCAGCAGCTGACTCAGACAGATACAGACAACCAGTATCAAACAGTGGATGGTGTTTGGGGACTCTTATGGAAGAATAGAAGGAAGGATTGCAGGTCCTGAAGGGTATAGGAGCTCCACAAGAAGACAAACAGAGTCAACCTACCTGGACCCTTGAGGTTCTATGAGCCTGAACCACCAACCAAAGAATGGGCTGGGTTTAGGTCTCCTGCTCAAATTTAGCAGATGTGCATCTTGTCCTTCATGTGGGTCCTGAATAACTGGAATGAGGGGTATCCCCAAAGTTGTTGTCTGTATGTGATATGATTTTCTAGCTGGGTTGCTTGGTTTGGCCTCAGTGGGAGAGGAAATGACAAGCCTTGCAGAGACTTGAAGTTCCAGGGTGGTGGGTGGATACAAAAAAGTGACTCCAATGTGCTCAGAGGTGAAGGGGAGGGGAAGTTGGGGAAGGGTTGTGGGAGGAGGTGACTGAAAGGGGGGCAGTGAGCAGGGTGTAAAGTGACTAAGTTAAAAAATTAAATTAAATAATATAAAGTAAACACTTTGGAGGTCTAATATGGTCTCCTTAGTGTGAGCATTCCCAGAAGACTCAGTGGCATCACAGAGTGGAAAGTTTTATGAGTGCTGCCATTTTGATTTTGCCAAAGGTTGATGAAGTCACATGATATTTGCCTTTTTTTTTTTTTTTTTCCTGAGCTGACCACAGTGGCCCACATCTTTAATTCCAGAGGCAGAGACAGGCATATCTCCTATGTGTTCGAGGTCAGTCTGGTCTACACAGAGAGACCCTTTTGCAAATAAATATATTAAATTAATTAGGGTCCTGTGTTTTTTAAAAGACACGGTTTGCTTTTAACTACGCATTTAAAAGCTTCATACTTACAAAGTCTTCCTCTTCAAAGTGCAACTTTTCTACTTTATCCTCTTTTTTTTCTTCCCTAATCTCAGTTGGTGTTTTTTCTTGAAAGGCACAGCCTTTCCGGGAATGGAAGCTGCCATTCCAGTGTGGGTGGTTTCCTGTACTACCTCCACTACGTTGGCTCATACCATCATGACCTCGGGAAGAGCCATGCCAGCCAGATAGATTCCCTGTGGTTCCAGCATATGCTCCCTTAGAGACACCAGAGTTAACAGAATCATGGCAGAATAGGGAGGGTTGGTGCCAAGGATCTCCTGTAGTCCGTAGAGGTCCATTGTTAAAAAAGCCATCAGAGGAATTATGTCGACGACGGCTTATTCCAAATCTACCTTCTCCAGGGGATAGGTGCTCTCCGTGTTTGTCAAAGGTGGCTGTAGATGACTTAGCTGACTGTGGCGTTGAGAAATTTAGCCAAGCAGGAACAAAGTCATGCTGCGCCATTTAGGTCCAGTGTCCTTTTAGCAAGATGAGGCATCCAACCTCATGGCCAGGATCCTCAGAGTGTATCCAAAGTTGCCACCTGTATCTTCCACGAGGTTTTCTTGTAAGAAGGGTGCTAAAATAGCCTGGCCAGCAGCAAGCCTTGTGATGAAGCACAAAAAAGCCCAGCTCTGTGTGGCCCACAGTCTTAATCCTCTCAATGGCTCATCCTGAATGGCCCTTTCCTGACACTTTTCCAAAGGGGGGAGGGGGAGGGGAAGGGGGAAGGGGAACATAAAAGGTTATTTGTTACATTTAAAAAAGGGGGGAAAGGGGGGGAAGCTATGTCTATGTTCACCTCATTCAACTGCCTTGAGTAATGGCACTGTAATGTTGCTTAAATAGGCAAAACATGGACATCTGCACAGTGAGTGCAAACACTGTTCATAACAAAGTCATGGCTAGAAAGACAAATGGTCTCAGATGTGGGCAAGAAATGTCATCAAGGTGACAGGTCAAAACTGTAATAGTAAGCACTGTAAGAGAGCTTCTGCGCAATCAATTCCAGTGGCAAACTATCCACAACAAAAGCTTTTAAAACACAAATCCCATTATATCACACAACTGCTTAAAGCAGTGTGCAGATATATGTACTTTTATCAATTTTAACCTTCAAAATCTAAAGATATAAGAACTTGTTTTGTTTTTTGAAAAAGGAAAACAGAACTTGATATAGTTTTCCTGCCACAGAATAGCAGCTTTCAAGACTAATTTCTTGGTATAAAGCTCCTAAGTATATATCCCGATTTCTTTGGTCTTTACTATTTATACATTCAAAGCAAAATTATAAGTAGAAAAGATAAGGGTCAAGGAGAAAAGAGAATTCCAGAATGAGGTTTTCTTCTTACTAATTTTCTGTATTTCACTTGTTCTCCTCCTTCCCCAAACTGGATGAGCTTCCAGAAGTGATATGAGGAATCTTCTATTGCTTTATTGAAGAAATCACTTTCCAATTTGGTTCCATTTCCATCATTACTCAAACATTAAAAAGGCCACTTGAGTCTGCCAATCTCCGGCAGTGGCGGGGCTACGGTCAAGGAAGACTCGCAGCGTCTGAGGACGCGTCCTCAGCTTCTCCGACCAGCAGAGGTGACTAGCCCACAACCATAACAAAGCTCTTCCCAAAATGGCTCGATATTTGCCTTCTTTACAGCATTAGAAAAGATGGTAACCAAATTACAATATTGCTTCCACCTTAATAAGGTCTCTAGCCCAGATAGTGGCGAACCACATAGTTGTTTTCTGTACAAGGTGAACTCAGTCACATAGGAAAATAAGTCCATCACATATTGAGGCACAGTCCCTGGGGGACTCCACCACATTGCAGATGAAATGTGGATTGTTATATCCTTTTCTTTAAAAAAAAAAACAAAACAGTTTAGTTAGGTAGGTTAGCATGGGTATAGGAAGAGATGGTATCTATGGCCTAGGAAGGTAGTTCCAAAATATCAAAGTAAAGAGACAGGAGAAGAAATTTTATGGTCTTAGTGAAGGAAGCTGAGTCTGTATGTAGCTGCTAGAGTAATTATAATCACAGCACTGTGGTTCTTTCAGAGCTGCAAGTATAACTATTGAGTGTGACCAGCCCAATTTCAGGATGGGTGAAGAATTGGGATGTTTTTGTGGTCTCTTCCCTGTTACAGAGTCAGGGGTTTGGAGAACAAACACATGATTTTGGAGTTGGAGGGCCAAATCCCACCAAAGCCAGTGTCTCAGCCTAAGCAGCACTTGAAAGTTAGATGATAAAATTTGTTTTGTGCTCTGCTTTTGATAGAAAGGGCTTATTCAACAGATACATATCTGTGAGAGGTTAGACAATTTGTTTGTGGAAGTCTGAGCTGGTAAAATCCCAAGAGCAGAGATAAAGCAGAGGACACAAGTGAAGATAGAAAGGAAGCTTGAAAACGGGAACTATTTCAGATCTTGTGCCAGTCTGTTCGGTGAAGGCATCTGAGTCAGTGAGACTCTAAAATCAGTAGTATTGTCTAACTTATATTGCATCCAGACCTCAGGCAACCGGAGCCTTTGAATTTCTTTTAGAGAGTCAAGGATGTGTAGGAGTGGAAATCTTGGACCTCATTTTAAGCAAGGTAAGATTGAGGCTAATTTCTGGTAATAAGTCATCATCTACAACCAGAAAGTGGCTGGGACTAAGTTATTATAGGCTGGAACAGGTGTCCTTAATTCCATCAACTTTGCAGTCAATACCAGAGAACTCCCCGCCCCATGAGCCAGAATAGGCTTTCAGTCTAGGGTGTCCATAGACTGAACTTCAACCTTAACTTGGTATGGGGACATTAAATGGTGAAAGGCCTCTACTCTGGAGGGCAAAAAAAAGAGAGAGAGAGAGAGAGAGAGAGAGAGAGAGAGAGAGAGAGAGAGAGAGAGAGAAGACAGAGGAGGAAGGCAAGATGGGGTAAAAGATCCAATTGAATTTTCAGGGCACAACAAATCCAGAGGTTTCAAATCTCAACTAATGCCCATTAAGCCCTGGTGAGCTTGGCTAGCACTATGAACTAGATGGTCCATGTCTCAGAAAAGTGAGGAATGAGTGAAGGGAGGGAGGAAAAGTATCGCAAGGAAAGAAGCTAGGGTACAGGACCCCAAATCCCTTTCAAGTTTCAGCACCCAATATTAGATCAAGATTGATGGAGGTGATGTGGAAACAAAAGAAACTAAAAGCAGAATTGTTCTGTTAATCAGAATTTATCTTTTACTTAAAAATTATCCTTTTAAGGGTTACAGTGTATCCATGGAAGTGGAAACTATGTGCATACAACATAGGGCTTTTATAGGCTTAAAAAAAGAATGAACTTTGGGTGATGCAAAAATCCATCTGTAGCTTAGTTCCCTGAAGACCTAAAGTGGTAGACATCAGAGGGTTTGATATGTGTGTGTGGTGGGGTGTGGTGGGGTGGGGGACGGAAGGGTCTCCTGATCAGAAGATCCTACAGGTGTCATCAGTCAAGTCAGCTCTACTGTCTGGACAGTTTCAGTCCATCTGAAGCTTTTGGGTCATTAACCCTTCATTCATCTCTTTTCAAGCACTCTTTCCCAGGAAACTATACTAAGAATGTAATTGAAACTATTGACACCTAACCCTGACACCTGTAATGGGAACTCCTGGAAACTGGACTGTTCTTCCTTTCCACAGGACTTCATCCAGCAAGACCTAATTAACTCCAAGGCAGGATTCTTAATGGAATTACACTTTCTGGGACTATTCCTTGTTGAGCTCTTTCTTTCTCTTATACTCCCTAAAATATAATTATCTTTCTATAATTAAATTCTCCATTTTCTATAAATTTAATTATTCAGACTAATGAGATGAGAATCCAAAAACCACTGGATTTTTTCCCCATTTTTTATTAGATATTTTCTTCATTTACATTTCACATGTTCTCTGGAAAATCCCCTAAACCCTCCCCATTCCACACCCTGCTCCCCTACCAACCCCACCCACTCCCCCCTATTGGCCCTGGTGTTCCCCTGTACTTGGGCATATAAAGTTTGCATGAGCAAGGGGCCTCTCTTCCCAGTGATGGCCAACTAGGCCATCTTCTTCTATATATGCAACTAGAGACATGAGCTCTGGGAGTACTAGTAAGTTCATGTTGTTCTTTCACCTATAGGGTTGAAAACCCCTTCAGCTCCTTGGGTACTTTCTCTAGCTCCTTCTTCCTTGGGAACCCTGTGTTCCATCTAATAGCTGACTGAGATCATCCACTTCTGTGTTTGCCAAGCACTGGTATAGCCTCCCACGAGACAGCTATATCAGGGCCCTTTCAGCACTATCTTGCTGGCATATGCAACAGTGTCTATGTTTGGTGGCTGATTATGGGATGGATCCCCGGCTGCAGGAGTCACTAGTTGGTCCATCCTTTAGATTCAGCTTCACACATGATCTCTGTAACTCCTTCAATGTGGGCTTTGTTCTTAATTCTAGGAAGGGGCGAAGTGTTCACATTTTGATCTTTATTCTTCTTGAGTTTCATGTGTTTAGTAAGTTGTATCTTGGGTAGTCTAGGTTTCTGGGCTAATATCCACTTATCAGTGAGTACATGTTATGTGAATTCTTTTGTGATTGGGTTACCTCACTTAGGATGATACCCTCCAGATCCATCCATTTGCCTAGGAATTTCCTGAATTCATTATTTTTAATAGCTGAGTAGTACTCCATTGTGTAAATGTACCACATTTTCTGTATCCATTCCTCTGTTGAGGGACATCTGGGCTTTTTCCAGCTTCTGGCTATAATGAATAAGGCTGCTATGAACATGGTGGAAGATGTGTCCTTATTACCAGATGAAACATCTTCTGGATATATGCCCAGTAGAGGTATTGCAGGATCTTCCGGTAGTACTATGTCCAATTTTCTGAGGAACCGCCAGACTGATTTCCAGACCACGAGATTTTTATGGGTTTGATTGCTGCAGGGTTTCATGACCCTAGACCCTGAAGCCAAGCTCACCAAGATCCCAGATAGGCCCCATTCTTCTTAAAGAGACTGATGGTCCCAGACCACAATCACAGTCAGTGACTTCAATACCCACCTCTTATTAACAGGTTCATTGGAACAAAACTTAGAGAAACTATGTCGGATCCAAAGCTTCCCTATTCCCCCCAAGTGGCAGTGCACGTGATATTCTCCTAAACTTTGGACATGCAAGCAGGGTTATTATTGGGTAATCAAGCCAAAATGTTTCTATTTGCTAGAAAGGCAGATGTCTGCTTTCCAGAAATCACCCTTAATTTTCCAGGAATTCTCCTTTAAATGTTTCCCTGAAGGTCACCTACCTCAGCCAAGGGCACCTAGTTCAAGATCAATTTGGACAGCCTGTATCAGCTCAGATTCCATTCTGATCACTGTCATATAAACTATCCTTGTTCCTCTCTCTGCACCCTGCTTGAGAGGTGGCCTAGCAGTTTTCTTCCTAATAATTATTTCCTACCCTCAGAGTGGTCAATTTTGGTAGTTTTACTGCTCCATTGTTTATAAAACATCCCAGTTAAATAATATCATAGGGGAAATATATTTATCAAACATCCAGAACATTCTATCTAAATACTACAAAATAGACATTTTTCTAGCACCCTATAGACCTTTTTCTAAAATACACAAAAAAATACTTAGAAAAATAGTAAAACCAAAATAATGTCTTGTACTGTTCTGATTACAATGGATTAAAACTAGAAATATACAATCATGGAGATTAAGGAACACAGAGAAACAAAGAGTTCAACAGATTCCCTAATAGGCAGTCAAACTGGGACAATGACTATAATAGAAATGGTGAGCCACTAAGAATGACTGCCTTTTTCCTCCTCCTCTCTACCTAAGACAAAATCCTGGCAGCTTAAGTTAGAGAGTTTGTTGGATTTTTCTCCTGCTGATAGACAGACTCTACCATTTTAAGGCCAAATTAGATTATGGTTACACAACTGTTGTGGACCAACCAGCCATTCTGTCTTTTACTAAACTGATCAGCCCCCAGATCAGCCCTTAAAAAGAAAGGTTTCTGGTTTGCAAATCCTCCTTCTATGAAATGTTTTTATCTCTTGCCTGCTGTATTTCCTTATTCCTAATAAGAACCTTTTTTTTTTAACTGCTGATTTTGTCTCCTCCTGTTGGCTGTGTTTTCAGCTTCTCAGCTGGTACCTGTCATGCTCAAGATTCTTCGTGCTTTTAAATTCTTGAATTGGTAGATAAAATGAACCCAAGTAAGATCCCTAGATGGTAGCACTACTTAATAATGTGGCATTTAAGAAACTCAGAAGAAAATTACAACATTCCTAGCAACACATAAAAATCATGCTGAATGATTAAGAAAACTTATCAGACATAATGAAAACACTGTTGTTAACAGTTATAACAAGATACCATCTTGATCTTTATCACAATAGTCATGGCAACTAAAGCAGAATAATAGAGAGGTAGCCAAGCCTATTATGATGATAAACTAGTACTCCTTAGTAAAAACAATAAAGAAGAATCAGTAGATACTAACTTCTGATTTCAGTTATTATTTCTCCATACCTTTTGGAAGATGCTAGTGTATACAAAAGTTTAAAGTTAACTGAAAATGGGACTTTTGGAGGATGTTTTCATGAGGTCAGTATCTATGATGAGGCAGGACTTTGAAATGATGTAGTTTTTGAAGAGTCATCCATATTCATGTAAGTAACCCTTTACCACATGCTCTGTAATGAAGCCCAATAAGCTCATTGGTTTTACCAAGTTGGACTTTGGTAAAACTGATAAGGCAAAACAGTGCAAAGGTTTCTCTGTCTGGTATTCTTGCTGAGTCTATTTCAGATTTAACTACAATTTTGTTTTTTTAATGGAGAAGCTCATGGAAAATTACTCAACTCTGTTCTAGAAACCCAAGGTCAACTGCCTATGTGTGTGCAGAACCACAACTAACTGCTTATCTTAGCTTTTGTTAAATTGCCGGTATATACACAGTTCTCTATAGCTGCAAAGTGAGATGTAAGGGTTTCTGCTTTTAAAAACCCTGTGCTCTCAACTCTTGGTACTTCTTTTAGGTTCTAATACCTAAATGTAGTTCCAGTCAGCTGGAATAAAGACTTTCAACGGACTATAAACTGTGTCTGAGTGGTCCTCTCTAGTGAACGTCCCAAAACAAAACTGTACTTTGGGCTGTCACAGGTGCCTACCTGGTATGAGTAAGCATTTGCTTGCATCTTTCCAAGAAAAGTCAATGTAACAAATCCCAAGGGAAATTTATAGCTCCTAGTGTCTATATTAAAGTATTAGGTGACATGGCTCAGCAAGTAAAACATTAACTGTGCCAGCTTGATAACCCGAGTTCATTTTCCAGAACGCAAATAAATGTAGAAGGTGAGAACTGACTCTATAAAGTTTCCTTATGACCTTCATGTGTGCATTATATTACATATCCCTCTCCCCCTACATAGAGAAATAATAAAATATCAGAGAAACTTTAGATAAATCCCCCCAAAATATACCACAGGGCCTTGAAGAAACAAGAACAAGACAAATTCAAAGCCAACATAGAGAAAGAAATAATTAAGCCAAAAGGTTAATGAAATTAAAAACCGAAATAAAAAGGAGTAATCAAATAAAATATGTGTTCTTTGAAAAGATTGAAAAGCCTTTAGCCAAATGAACCAAATGAAAAAAGATCAAAATTAATAAGATTATATATGAAAAGGCAGTCAGAAGAACAGATGTCAGTGAAATTGAGATTTACCTTAAAACTATAGTTTACTAAATTAAAAAATTTAAAAGAAATAGAAGATTTCCTACACATGACATAACAAAAATGAGATAAATAATTTAAACATATCTCCAATAGGCACCAAGATTTATGAATTTTTTTCCAACATTTATTAGATAATTTCTTCATTTACGTTTCAAGTGTTATCCAGAAAGTTCCCTATACCCTCCCCCGTCCTGGCCCTGCTCCCCTACCCACCCGCTCCCACATCTTGGTCCTGGCGTTCCCCTGTACTGGGGCATATAAAGTCTGCATGATCAAGGGGCCTCTCTTCCCAATGATGGCCAACTAGGCCATCCTCTTCTATATATGCAGCTAGAGACATGAGCTCAGGGGGTACTAGTTAGTTCATGTTATTCTTCCACCTATAGGGTTGAAGACCCCTTCAGCTCCTTGGGTACTTTCTCTAGCTCCTTCCTTGGGAACCCTGTGTTCC
>LR750848.1:0-167148 GCA_902729485.2 Mus minutoides | reverse complement strand
TTCCCAAGGAAGAAGGAGCTAGAGAAAGTACCCAAGGAGCTGAAGGGGTCTTCAACCCTATAGGTGGAAGAATAACCATGAACTAACTAGTACCCCCTGGGCTCACGTCTCTAGCTGCATATATAGAAGAGGATGGCCTAGTTGGCCATCAGTGGGAAGAGAGGCCCCTTGGTTATGCAGACTTTATGTGCCCCAATACGGGGGAACGCAGGGGCCAAGGGGTGGGAGTGGGTGGGTAGGGGAGCAGGGCCGGGAGGGGGGAGGATATAGGGAACTAGCTGGATAACACTTGAAATGTAAATGAAGAAAATATCTAATAAAAGTAGTAAAAAAAAAATTTCAGTGTTCCTGTTTTTTTTTTTTTTTTTTTTGAGTTCTTTGATCCACTTAGACTTGAGCTTTGTACAAGGAGATAAGAATAGATCAATTCACATTCTTCTACATGAGAACCACCAGTTTTGCCAGCACCATTTGTTGAAAATGCTGTCTTTCATAGTACCACTGGAAGATCCAGCAATACCTCTCCTGAGTATATGCCTAGACGATGTTCCAACTTTTAATAAGGATACATGCTCTACTATGTTTATAGCAGACTTATTTATAATAGCCAGAAGCTGGAAAGAACCTACAGGTCCCTCAACAGAGCAATGGATACATAATATGTGATATGTATATATATATATATATATATATATATATATATATATATATATATATATATATATAATGGAGTACTACTCAGCTATTAAAAACAATGAATTTATAAAGTTCCTTTTCAAATGGATGTATTTAGAGGATATCATCCATAGTGAGGTAACCCAATCACAATCGAAGTCACTTAATATGCACTCACTGATAAGTGGATATTAGCTCAGAAACCTAGAATACCCAAGATATAATTTGCAAAACACAAGAAAATCAAGAAAAAGGAAGATCAACTCATGGATACTTCATTCCTCTCTAGAATAGGGAACAAAATGCCCATGGAATGGGGTTAGAGAGACAAAGTTTGGAGCTAAGATGAAAGGTTGGACCGTCCAGAGACTGCCCCTCCCAGGAGTCCATCCCATAATCAGCCACCAAGCACAGACACTATTGCATATGCCAGCAACATTATGCTGAAAGGACCATGATATAGCTTTCTCTTGTGAGGCTATGCCAGTGACTGGCAAATACAGAAGTGGATGCTCACAGTCATCTATTAGATGGAACACAGGGCCCCCAATGGAGGAGCCAGAGAAAGTACCTAACAACCTGAAGGTGTTTGCAACCCTATAGGAGGAACAACAATATGAAGTAACCAGTACCAACAGAGCTTGTGTCTCTAGCTGCATATGTAACAGAAGATGGCCTAGTCAGCCGTCATTGGGAGTAGAGGCCCTTGGTCTTGTGAAGATTATATGTCCCAGTATAGGGAAATAGTAGGGCCATGAAGCAGAATTGGGTCATTTGGGGAGCAGGGTGTGGGGAGGCTATAGGGTACTTTTGCGATAGCATTTGAAACGTAAATAAAGAAAATATCTAAAAGAAGAAGAAGAAGAAGAAGAAGAAGAAGAAGAAGCCCAAGCACTGGAGTCCATTTAAGGTATGACATTGAAAATGCCCAGCAACCTCCAAGGGGATTTCATTCCGGGGTGCTTCACAGGCACTCTATTCTTCACTCTCCAGGGAATGCCCTTTTGGGAATTTGGGCTGAAGTTCTCTATACTTTTTTGCTTTTTACATCTCTTCTCTATCACAACTCAGCATGTGTGTATCATTCAGCTAAAATAAACACACAAACAAATACAAACGATCCACACTTAATCCATTTAGGCACTGGCATCAGTGGTCTTTACCACCCCCAGTGGCCAGCCCCATGTGGCCATGTTGCCCTTGTTCCTTTGGCCAGTCTGTTGCCAAACTGCTCCAGTTTTCCTAGGCCATCCACCCCATGTGGCTAGCTTGCAGAAAGCCAGCTACAGCTTGTTCAGATCCCCTTAACCTTGTAACATGATAGCACTAGAGACTTGTAATATATCAGCCAGATTTATAACAGTAAATCTCCAACCCTAAATGCCTCTATAAAGAACACAAAACTCAACTGATATAAATAAAGCTGCACACCTAGATTGGACAAATTTATCCTACATTATTGGCCATCTATGAATTCCCTAGCTACTTTCAGCTTGTTCAGGCTATGTGGATCTGGTTTATCCTTTTCCTCTTTTTTTCTCTGTCCTCCATCTTGTCTTCTGTCTCTCTTTCTTCTTCCTCTTTCCCCTCTCTAAATCTTTCAACTCTGCCTTTTCCTTCCACTGCCCAATCACAGGCTCTAGCATTGTTTGACCAATTAAAATTTCACCTGGCCTCACTTGAATACAGAGCAAAAAATACAAACAGCAATCTACAACACATGGGACATGCTTTTCCTGTTCTATTAGACTCCCCACTAGGTTGTATCTTTGAACATGGGCAGGGATTTTACACGCATAACCTCAGATAAAGATATATGTTACTGCACTATGGTATCCCATACCATAGTAAATAGAGAAATAGAACATCCCTTAAATGGCATCCTTAATTATATTCCTGTCCTTCAATTAAATATTTACAATCGAAGATAGGGAAAATTCCTCAAGATCTCCATGTCCAGGCACTCAAGGTAACAAGGATCCACAAATTTTAATTTAAAAGTGTCTGTACAAGTTCTTCTTCATGAAATTATTCTTTTTTTCTACTTAGCTTGTTTTTATAAGGGAAAATATGGATAAAATGTGTTTGGGTAATTTTAATCACTCGTGAATAGATACATGTTTATCATTTATGCATTTGGAATTATTTAAAGCTTTCTCTATACACATGTAGCCAAAGATGCATGGTGTGAAACAATTTCCAGTGTAGACTATGGGCTGCAACTCCTTGCAGCCGAGAAGCCCGTTAGCAAGTACTGTGTCCCAGCACCATGAACACTCCTCAGTGTGGCCTGCTCCACCCTTGCCTCCCCAGGACATTCAGGATCTGTTCTCATATCTATTGTTGTGGCACAATATAACACAAAGAGTTGTGTTTTTTTTCTGGTTGAGGGTGAGTGTGTGTTTATGGGTGAAGTGAGGCAGCTGGTTTCAATATGGACCTTTAAGGGCAGACTTTCCGTACAAGTCACAACAGTAATTAACCTTATTGGAGGCCCATGGGAATGCATGAATAATATTTACAGTACAAAACAAAACAAAAACAAAATGAATTTGAGAGATTGCTGATGTTTTGTCATGGTATTAGGATACAGGAAAGGAAATGTTGAATGCAGATTGTGAAATTTCAAAGTTGAATACTTGACACAATTAAACTTGTAGAAACTTAAATTATTTCAAGGTCTTGTTAATGAGCTACCAAAATATGGCACACTTTCTCAATAATTTTGAATTATTTGAAGTAATATAAGGTCAATAATTATGCTATAATAACGGCTATATTTTTCCTTTCCCTGGACATTAGGAGGATGACAATCTGGGGTTGGTATAGATTCAGGATCCTTTTCCCCTTTGTGACTCCTTCCCTGATCTCAACCATTTATGTATTTTGTATTTTGATATCAAATTACCCCAAAGATCTAGACATTACTCTGTGTTCTAGGTACTAATGAAGAACAAGGGTAAATATAAAAATCAATCTTTGTTGTTCTTATGTTTGTTAAGAAAGCAATGACTCCTTTAAGAAGTGCTAACAAGTAAAATTCTACATAATCTCATTGGCTGAGTTACAAATGTTCAAATTTCAAAATTTGTTGCTATAACCTGGACAAAGTGGTGTATGCCTGCTGTGTAAGCTACTTAAGAGGCTGAGGCAGTAGTACTGCTTGTTATTTAGGAGTTTGAGACAAGTCTGGACAACTTAGAAGACCATGATGAATGTAACATTCTCATTTACATGGAGAAGCTCTCCCCTATATTTCTGTGGTCCAGAAAGCCTCCTCTGTGGAGAAGAGAAGTTGTAAAAGCTCAAGAAGGCTAGGCTTGGACAGAGATGGGGTACTTCCTGTTCTGCAGGGAAACAGCTGCTTATGTTATTTGAAGCCAAAGTTTGTGTTTGTGAAGGCATAACTATAATGAGTCTTTATTTTAGCATAAATTTAGAGATAGTGATTAGAATATTTTATCTTTATTATTTTTCGGTTGGAAGGAACCTAAGGTCTTTTTCATGCTAGGTAAGCACTGTGCTACTGACTGCATCCCAATCCTATCACTTTAAATGATGATCTTTCATACGCTCATGTATCACCTTTCTTTTATGGCTATGAAGACTAAATTTTGGGGAAATCAATGTCAGTCAGTGCCAACCTATCTTTGGACTCTGAGTTTACACCTTACATTCCTGACTATCTCCCAGTTTTATTTAATACCTCCTTGTTCATTGTATCAATTGCTTTTCTTTAGCTGTGATAAAATACCATGATCTAAAGTGACTTTGTTTGGCTTACAGTTCCAGAGGGCTAAGAGTCCATCATCGTGGAGAAGCATGACACGCAGGGGCAGGCATAGCAGTATCTAAAAACTAGGATACCACATCTCCAAATCTAAGAACAAAACCGAGAACAAGAACTAGATGTAAGAAAAGGCAGTAAATTCTCAAAAATTTCAAAGTTACACCTTCTAACACTTCCCAAATAGCATCACCAGCTTCTGAACCTGAGAGTACATGTGAAGAAGACATTATCCTGTGTGGCTGTTACCCTCACACATTTTTTGATAGTTACAAGAGGGACTTGCTTCTTGTAGGCCCAGAATGTAGGAGAGTCCCACCCACCCTGATTGACATCCCAGAATATACTACCATTACAAAATTTTTCAGACAAAAATATATTGTAGAAGTCTTTCCATGTCAATGAGACTAACTCTGCTTCACTAATTTTAATGATTGGCAGAATTACTTTGTATTTTTGGATAATAATAGTAATATGAATTGTTTTCTTTGAGAAATATTGAGGCAAGGCAAAGCTAGGCAGGAGTAGGTTCTATAGTTCAGCAAGATGCAATAAGTGGGTGGTGGGAAAAATGCCAGAAGTCTGTGTATATGGTGCTGGCACACTGCCCAGAATGCAGAGCATTTTCTTATCTTGTAAGTATTTGGTGCAGACTTTGGCTTTTGCTGAGCTGATGAGAACAGGATGCAGAGCTCCTTGGGATATGGCATCTGCAGAGAGTAGAAAATTCATAGGCAGCTATGTTCTCCAGAAATCCACAAAACCATTATCAACTGATCTTTGAACAGTTCTTTCTCCAGGATACTCTCCTTATGGGAATACACAGTAAGATTAGTTCAAGAACAAGCCCATAGCTGACATACTATGCCACTGTCCTAGACTCTGTGGACTAGTGATCATAGTCTGAATGAATAAGGTCCAGTCAGTCTGGCAGACCATTGTCTCAAGACACTCAGTATCACTCATAAAATATTTTATTTCATGTCAATGCCTGTGTATTGGTCCCATGCAAGGTCAGTTGTGCAGAATTGGCTTTTCTTCAGTGTAAGAACTTGAGAGTGGCTTCTACAGCACCTACATTTATCACATTGCAACTCTTTCATCTCTGGCACAGCCACCTTTTCCTCTTGTAAGGGGACACAGCAAATCTCCATTCCCATATGAAGGGAGCGCTGAACAGCTGCGACTACTAACAATAATGACATGATTGCTGAGACAAACATTTTCATGGTGATGCATGGGTGGGAACACTAAATCCGAACCACATTGTTTAGCTTTCACCCCAGTAAAGGGGATTTCCATACCCCCCTAAAGTAAATGGAAAAGATCATAGTTTAGAAAATATGACAGAGTTGAAAACTTAAAGCTGTATCATACAGGAACATCCTTTGGAGAGAAAAACAACTGATAGAAAGGAGTATGTATACATTTCCAGAGCAGTTTATTAGTTTGTAAATTTCTCTAGTCCCAAGATTGAGCTCCATGATGGTAAATCACAAGTGTTCTCAGGCATTTGGCTAAGTGGGAGCTCCCATTTATGTACTAGGGAATGGATTTAATGGCAGCACAAAGGAGGGAGACATGGGCCCTGAGAATTGCTATCTTTCCACACATGTTTCAGATTGACATCCGACACCAAACCCAAGTTGGACAACCATGATATTGATCCTCTAGTTTCTTTTTTACTCTTTTGGGCTGAAGAATCACAAGGATGCTGTATCATGGGATTCTGAGTCACAGGGGCCTCTGTGGGTGGTAAGGGGAGGGCCCAATGGTACACCGACTTTCAGGTGCAGTGAAGGCATTGCCTCTAGCTTTGCTTCACACAGAGGTGAAGTGAGGACTGGGCTTCTAATGTGAGAAGACGTGTCCCTGAACTTTTGTTGGCAGAACAAATTTTGGTTCAAAAGTTTTCTGGTGGGGTTGGTGTTCTTATGCCTCCTCTGGGGGTCCTGCCTGGCTACAGGAGGTAGTCATTTCATGTTCCCTATCCATTACTGTTAGGAATCTATACTAGAGTTATCCCTATCGACTCCCAGCAGCCCTCCTGTTCCAGGTCCCGGGAATGTCTGAGAGATGCTCCCAATCCCAGCTGCAGATTTCTACTCATTCTCCTGCCCTCTCCTCTATTTCCCTTCCTACCTGATCCTGAAACACATAGTATTACCTCCCACCGCCCCCTCACACAGTTTGTCCTTCTATCTGCATCCTATGACTATTTTATTTTCCCTGCTGAGTGAAATTCAAATATCCTTGCTTGGGCCTTCATTGTTATTTAGCTTTGTTGGGCCAGTGGATTGTAGTGTGAGTATTCTGTACTTTAGGGATAATATCCACTTATAAGTAAGTACATATCATGTGTGTCTTTTTTATTCTGGGTTACCTCACTCAGGATATTTTCTAGTTCCATTCATTTGCCTATAAATTTCATGTTGTCCTTATTTTTAATAGCTGAGTAGTATTCCATTGTGTACCAAATTTTCTGTATCCATTTTTCAGTTGAAGGGCATCTATGTTGTTTGTAGTCCCTGGTGATTACAAATAAAGATGTTATGAACATACTGGAGCACATGTTCTTGTGGTATGGTGAAACATCTGTTGGGTGTATGCCTAGGAATGGTATGGCTGAGCCTTAAGGTAGAACTACTCCCAATTTTCAAGAAATCACTGGATTGATTTCCAGAGTGGTTGTACAAATTTGTGATCCTACCAGCAATGGAAGAGTGTTGGTATTAATACTTCTTTAAAAGTCTGGTAGAATTCTGCACTAAAACCACATGGCCCTGGACTCTTTATTTTGGTTGAGAGAGTTTTAATGACAGCTTCTAATTTCCTTAGGAATTATAGGAATGTTTCAATAGTTATCTGATTTTGATTTAACTTTGGAAAGTGGTATCTGTCTAAAAAATAGCTTATTTAATTGAGATTTTCCAATTTTGGGGAGTATGGACTTTTGAAGTAAGACATAATGATTATTTGAATTTCCTCAGTGTCTGTTGTTATGTCCCCCTTTCCTTTCTGATTTTGTTTATTTGGATATTGTCTCTTTGTCTTTATTCAGTTTGGCCAAAGGTTTGTTTATCTTCTTGATTTTTATTTATTTATTTATTTATTATTAGATATTTTCTTAATTTACATTTCAAATGTTATCCCGAAAGTTCCCCCCTCCCCCCGCCCTGTTCCCCTGCCCACACACTCCCACTTCTTGGTCCTGGCGTTCCCCTGTATTGGGGTATATAAAGATTACAATACCAAGGGGCCTCTCCACCCAATGATGGCCGACTAGGTACTAGGTNCTATCTCTAGCTTCTCCATTGTGGGCCCTGTGTTCCATCATATAGATGATTATGAGCATCCACTTCTGTACGAGACAGCTATATCAGTTTCCCTTAAGTAGGCACTAGCTGTCCTATGCAATAGTGTCTGAGTTTACTGACTGATTATGGGATGGATCCCCCCTGGTGGGGTAGTCTCTGTATGGTGCATCCTTTCATCTTAGCTCTAAACTTTGTCTCTGTAACTCCTTTCATGGGTATTTGTTTCCTATTCACAGGAGGAATGAAGTATCCACGCGCTGGTCTTCCTTCTTGATTTTCTTGTGTTTTGCAAATTGTATCTTGGGTATTCTAAGTTTCTGGGCTAATATCCATTTATCAGTGAGCACATATCCAATGACTTCTTTTGTGATTGGGTTACCTCACTAAGGATGATATCCTCCAGATACATCCACTTGCCCAAGAATTTCATGAATTCATTTTTTTTAATAGCGGAATAGTACTCCATTGTGTAAATGTACCACATTTTCTGTATCCATTCCTCTGTTGAGGGACATCTTGGTTCTTTCCAGCTTCTGGCTATTATAAATAAGGCTGCTATGAGCATAGTGGAACATGTGTCCTTTTTACCAGTTGGAACATCTTCTGGGTATATGCCCAGAAGAGGTATTGCAGGATCTTTCGGTAGTACTATGTCCAATTTTCTGAGATAATGCCAGACTGACTTCCAGAGTGGTTGTACAAGCTTGCAATCCCACCAGCAATGGAGGAGTGTTCCTCTTTTTCTACATCCTCGCCAGCATTTGCTGTTCAGTGCGTTTTTTTACAGGTCTTGAAAAGACAATTTTCAGCTCCATGTGAAAACACACTCACACATGCACATGTACATACACATGCATATGTATATTTGCATGAACACACACACACACACACACACACACACACACATACACACACACACACACACACACCATGTAGTTAAAACAATCCCAAACAATGAAAAGAACTGCTGGAGGCATCACTACTCCCAGTATAAAGTTGTACTACAGAACTATAATAATAACAGTATAGTGCTGGCACAAAACCAGGCATTTTAGTGAATTGAATTATGTTGAAGTTGTGGACATTAATCCATACACCTATGTGAACTTGATGTTTTGATTTTAAAATCTAGAAATAAAAAAATATATAAAAAATAAAATCCAGAAATATACACTAAAGACAGCATCTCCAGCAAATGTTGATGTTAAAACTTTATTGCTATATGTATAAGAATGTAAACAGGTCCATACTTTCATAGAGACTGAAAAAATTTGGTTTATACTTATCACCTCAACATAAAGCCAGATACACTGAATCTAATACAATTGAAAGTGGAGTACACTCTTGAATCCATTGGCACACACACACACACACACACACACACACACACACACACACGTTTTCTCAGTATAATAGTGGTAGCAACAACAATTATTAAATGAAAACAATTAATAAACTGAAAAGCTTCTTTATGGAAAGGACACTATTAAAGTGGCAGACCATAGAATAGGTAAAATATCTAGCAACTACACATTTGTTAGAAGGTTAATATCCAAGAAATATAAAGAACTCATCAAGAAAAACAAGACATTTGGAAAAGAGATCTAAACAGAAATCTCAAAAGAAGAAATTCAAATGGCTGAGGAACACTTAAAGAAGCAACCAAATCAAAGCTTCCTTCAGATTTTATCTTATACCAGTTGGAATAGTCAAAACCAATAAAATGAATAACAACTCCTGCTGTTGAGGATATGGAGCAAGGGGAACCCTCATCAATTGCTTGTGGAGTGGAAACTTGTACAATTCCTGCGGAAATCTCTGTGGTCGTTCCTTAGGAAGCTAAGAACTGATTGCCCCCAAGATACACTCTTGGGCATATATGTAAAGGATAGTTTACCCTACTACAGAAACCCTTTTCAACCATGTTCATTGCTTCCCTATTTATAATAACCAGAAATTAGAAACAACTTAGATGTCAATTAATGGATAAAAGAATGAAAAAAAATATATTCATAATGTAGTATTACACAGTCATTTACAAATTGAAATTTCATGGTAAATTTATTCAGCTTATATAAAAAAAACATCCTGAGTAAGGCAACCTAAACCCAGAAAGACAAATATGTCATTAATTATATGTGGATTTTAGCTGTTATGTCATTAATAAGCAAGCTAGCTTCAAACTGTATAGTCAGAAGTTTAGAGAGTAAGGAGCTAATGAGAGGGACCTCTCTAGGAAGGAAAAATGAAGTGATAGTTATGGATGGATGAGTTGGGAAGGGGCAACTGGAATGAGAGTTAAGAATGAGACTATCCAGAGACTGCCCCACCTGGTGATCTCTCCCATAAACTGTGGAACTGTGATAGGCAGCCTATTTTGGTTAAATGGGGCTTGTTCAGGTGACCCAGTAGAGAAATCTACAATGTATGGAAAGGCCAGTCACATTCCCAGGATCAGGTGCCTGTCCATAATTTTGTAACTATCAGTCTCGCAGACAATGTCCTAAGCTTCTGGCATTCTGGTTAGAATCCACACAGTTACCCGACTATAGCCAGGTATGCTCCTCCCCACAGTTACCTGGCAACAGCAAGATAGCCCAGCCCACTCTAAGAGGGGCTGATTGCCCCCTCCTCGCTCTCTTTAAGCCCTCATCTTTCTTAATGTCTAGCTTTCCTTCTCTCTTTTCCTCCCCTGCCCCATCCACATGACCATGGTCAGCCTTCTCTCTTTCTCCCTGCCTTTCTACAGTAAAGCTCTAAAACCATAGACTGTCTCTGATCATCAAGACCTGCAGTGTTTGAAGGATGGGATGGGCTTTCTCCTAAGAAGCTGAGTCTAACCTCCCACCAGAAGGCCATCTTTACCCCCTGCCCTCTCCTCCCTTCGGCCCTGGGGCCCAGTGCCGCCCATTGGCCCCATTCAGTTCTAAGTATCCAGAATGGGATGCTGGAGGCTGGGAACCTGGTACCAAGGGCTGCCCCTTGTCCACCACCTGCCGAGATGGGGTCAGTGGCTTAACAGAGCCAGACACCCACCAGGGGCCCCATGGAAATCGTGTGGCTGTCCTTCTGTGTCCGACTGCCCAGAGCACTTGAACTCTGGTGGGAAGCGGATTCTCTCCCACTCCCCTCTTTCCTCCACACACACAGCCCCACAATAAACAACCACCAAACCTAGATACTATTGCAGATGCCAACAAGAGCTTGATGACAGAAGCCTGTTATAGCGGTCTCCTGAGAGGCTCTGCCAGTGCCTGGAAAATACAGAAGTGGATGCTTACAGTCATCCATTGGATGGAGCTCAGGGTTCCCAATGAAGGAGCTAGAGAAAGTACCCAAGGAGCTGAAGGGGTTTGCAGCCCCATAGGAGGAACAACAATATGAACTAACCAGTACCCCCAGAGCTCCGTGGGACTAAACCACCAAAGAAAACACATGGTGGGACTCGTGGCTCTAGCTGCATATGTAGCAGAGGATGGCCTAGTCGGTCATCATTGGGAAGAGAGGCCCTTGGTCTTGCAAACTTTATATGCCCCAGTACAGGGGAATGCCAGGGCCAAGAAGTGGGAGTGGATGGGTAGGGGAGCAGGGCAGGGGGTGGGGGAGGGTATAGGGGACTTTCGGGATAACATCTGAAATGTAAATAAAGAAAGTATCTAATAAAAATTGGAAAAAAAAAGAAGTGCTTGCTGACAAGGGCCTGATATAGCTGTCTCCTGAGACAATCTTCCAGAGACTGACAAATACAGAGGTGGATGCTTACAGCCAAGCATTGGACGGAGCATGGGGACCCCAATGGAGGAGTTGGAGAAAGGACTGATGGAACTGAAGGGGTTTGCAATCCCATAGGAAAAACAACAATAATATTTAGCAACCAAACTCCCAGAACTTCCAAGGATTAAAACACCATCCAACGAGTACACATGGAGGTACCCATGGCTCTAGCCACATATGTAGCAGAGAATGGCTTTGTTGGACATCAATGGGAGGAGATGCTTTGGGGCCTGAAGGGGTTCTATGCCTCAGTGTAGGGGAATGCTGGGGTGGGGAGGCAGGAGTGGGTAGCACNGGGAAAAGGAATGTATAAAGCAGAACATGATCATGAATTGGGGGTTGAAACAGGACTGCAGCCCTGAGGCCCAGCAGAAAGAATGGAAACAGGCAACTTCAGGAGGTAGGAGTTGGGGGACCCTTTAGAATGTACCAGTGACCTGGGAGGTGAGAGACTCTCAGGACTTAAAGGCAGGGAAATTAGATGAAATGCCCTACGGTGGGGAAAGGAAACTTGCAGAGTCCACCTCCAGTAGAAAAGCAGGCCATCAAGCAGAGGAGTGGGGTTGCCATCTGACAGTCAAAAACTCTGACCCAGAATTGTTTCTGTCTAAAGGAACTGCAGGGACAAAAATGGAGAGGAACGTGAGGGAAAGGAGGTCCAGTGACAGGACCAAATTGAGATCCAGCTCAAGGGGATACTCTAAGGCCTGGCACTATTATTGATGCTATGGTGTGCTTGCTTACAGACAAGAGCTTAACATGGCTGCCCTCTGAGATGCCCATCAAACAGCTGAAAGAGTCAGATGCAGATACTTACATCCAACCAAATGGATTTGAGCCAGGGACTCTGTGGTTGAATTAGGGAAATGCTAGAAGAAAATAAGAATGAGGGTAATCCCATTGGAAGACCAGAAGTCCCAAGTAACCTGGACCCTTGAGATCTCTGACAGGCAGCTGATATGAGGCCTCTGACATATACAGCAGATCTGACCTACATGAGAGAAGGTACACCTAACTAACCCTTGAGAGACTTCTAGCTCTAGGGAGTGGGGAGGTCTAGTTGGGTGGGGCTGTGGTGTGGGGACATCCTCTTAGAGACGGGAGGATGTATGGAATGAGGAACAGTCAGAGGGTGGATAGGGAGGAGGATTATGACTGGATTGAAAAACAAACAAACAAACAAACAAACAAACAAATTTTGGCAGCTTAAGCCTATATGCTCAAGCCAAAATAAACTATGTATTTTCCTCTGAAGTAAGAGTAGTGATCTTGCTGGCATATGCAATAGTGTCTGGGTTTGGTGGCTGATAATGGGATGGATCTCTGGGTGGGGTTGTCTCTGGATGGTCCATGCTTTCATCTTAGCTCCAAACTTTGTCTCTGTAACTCCTTCCATGGGTGTTTACTCCCCTATTCTAAGGAGGAATGAAGTATCCACACTTTGGTCTTCCTTCTTCTTGATTTTCTTGTGTTTTGCAAATTGTATCTTGGGTATTTTAAGTTTCTGGGCTAATATTCACTTATCAGTGAGTGCATATCAAGTGACTTCTTTTGTGATTGGGTTACCTCACTAAGGATGATATCCTCCAGATACATCCATTTGCCCAAGAATTTCATAAATTCATTGTTTTTAATAGCTAAGTAGTACTCCATTGTGTAAATGTACCACATTTTCTGTATCCATTCCTCTGTTGAGGGACATATGAAGGGACCCTGATATATCTGTCTCCTGTGAGGCTATGCCTGGAAAATACAGAAGTGCATGCTCACAGTCATCTATAGGGTGGAACACAGGGCCCCCAATGGAGGAGATAGAGAAATTATCCAAGGAGCTGAAGGGGTCTACAACCCTTTAGGTGGAACAACAATTTGAAGTAACCAGTACCCCCAGAGCTTGTGTCTCTAGATGCATATGTAGCAGAAGATGGCCTAGTCAGCCATCATTGGGAAGAGAGGCCCCTTGGTCTTGCAAACTTTATATGCCCCAGTACAGGTGAACAGCAGGGCCAAGAAATGGGAGTTGATGGGTAGGGGATCAGGGCAGGGGGAGGATATAGGGGACTTTCAGGATAGCATTTGAAATGTAAACAAAGAAAATATCTAATAATAATAAAAAAGGAGTGATCTTATGCATAGTGAGCTGTGCATACCCACCTTTGCGAAATTTGACTCTTACTCTGTTTGGACTGGGAAACCTATAATGAAAAATAGATAATACTGCAGAGGCCACCATTTTAACTTGGCTTTGCCTCTGAATTAGGCTCTTGTATTGTTGCTGGCTGCCCCTGCCCCTATTGTCAAATACTCCACATATTAGGAGGATTATGGGGATCATGGAGGGTTGGGGGATAGGTTGGGGAGCATATGGAAGCACAGGCTAGAGGCTCAAAAGAACCACAAGAGGAAGCCTTACGTGTATCACATTTGACCTTCATTTCTTAAATGATGTTTAGTATGCATTCTCTTAAGTTGGCAATTGGAATTAAAGTAAATATGAAGTCATCATACCCAGGAATAATATTAATCTTAACAATATGAGACTCAGGGAATCTACACAAAATGAGACCAAAGAAAGAATGGAGGAAAAAAAAAGAAAGACAGACAGACAGACAGACAGACAGACAGACAGACAGATCTGTCTTTTTAAAACTGCCAAAAGGGCAAATAATTGAAGAGGAAGCAAATCTGATCTTGGAAGGCTCCACTAGTGAGACTGTAGCGGACTCGAACATGTGTTCTTACTGGTTTTTATTGTTGTTTGTTTTGTTTTCTGCTAGGCCTTTCAATACATTAAAAATACATTAAAATACATTAAAAATACAAATATTACAGTGATTGAAAATTGTCATTTTTGTAATAAATATGTTATTAGCAAAAAAATATTCCATGCTACAATGTTGATTGCAAGTTTTGCTGGGTATAGTAGTCTGGGCTGTCATCTGTGGTCTCTTAGGGTCTGCAAGACATCTGCCCAGGCCTTTGCGGCTCTTAGAGTCTCTGATGAGAAGTCAGATATAATTCTGATAGGTCTGCCTTTTTATGTTACTAGACATTTTTCTTTGCAGTTTTCAATTTTTTTGTTCTGTACATTTAGTGTTTTGATTATTATGTGGCAGAAGGATTTTCTTTTCTGGTCCAATTTATTTGGTGTTTTGTACATTCCTGTATATTTTTGGTATCTCTTTCTTTAGGTTAGGGGAATTTTCTTCTATGATTTTGTTGAAGATATTTTCCTGGGCCTGTGAGCTGAGAATCCTCTCCTTCCTCTTATTCTTAGGTTTGGTCTTTTCATAGTATCCCAAATTTCTTGGATGCTTTATGCCATGACCATTTTAGATTTTGCATTTTCTTTGACTGATATATCATTTTTTTCTATCATACTTTTTATGCCTGAGAGTCTCTTTTGTATCTCTTGTATTTGATACTCTTTCCATTTTTAGTTCTTGGACGGTTTCATCCATTTCCTTCATCAGTTTGAATGTATTCCTGTATTTCTTAAGAGGTTTATTCATTTCCTCTTTGAAGGAATTTATCATCTTCAAAAGATTTGTAAGATTGGAACTAAAGTCATCTTCTTGTGCTTTGACTGTGTTACAATATCTAGGGCTTGCTGTAGCAGGATAGCTGAGCTCTGGTGATACTAATACCCCAGCTCTTATTGATTGTATTCTTATACTGTTCTTTAGCCGTCTGGTTGTCAGTGGTGTTGTCTAGATGATCCTTATGTCCTCTGCCAGCAGGATTCCCTGTGAACATAGAGAATAAAGGAAAGAGGGTATCAAACAGCTCCACTCAGCTGTGTCCCAGGTGGACCTAACTGGGAAGGGATTGGTGGGGGACAGTTCCAACTCTGCCACTTCTTCCTGTCCACCTAGGCCTCAATGATGAATGATGGGTGTAGCAGGATGTTCTTGGGGTACTACAAGACTTCTTAGGATGATGGGGCAAGCCCAGAGTCTCACAATGGAGGTTATGAGACTGCATTCAAGTCACCACTGCTGGCTATGCCTCAGGAAGACCTGACTTGAGTTAATTCTTTTTTGAAGAATGTCAATAAAATTTTGTTATCTGTCATCTTTTTATCTGAGGACATTGGTGTTTGTTTCTATTAATCAATTTCTTAATGCACAGTATTTTTCATTTGTGTGCAATACTGTATAAAATAGATGTGTAAATTTAGTAACATTAATGATACTTTGGATATCAGTTATGATGGCATTTTCTCTGTAAAAGCTCCCTAAATGGAACATTGTTTGAGGATCAGATTCCCTACCTTCAAAAATGGCCATATTAAAATAAAACAGTGGCTTATTAAAATAAGAAAATTGTTAATAGAAACTTCAGTACATAATTACCTCAGGCATCATTTCTGTGAAAATTACAATGGGAGGAGAGCAAAGATATTTGTAATGTTCTGTAAATATGTTTTCATTTTTCTACTTTAAAAACAAATGTATTGTTCTTTTTACTTTAGGCTAAAACATGCATATAATATTTTAAGGCCTTTCTTGGTATTCACACTAGTAAAGTGTTTAGTTTTCCTACATGTGGAAGAGTGCCTATGTTTGTTTGTTTTTTATAAAAAGTCATGGAATGAAAAAGATGCTGCTAATGTGATCAAGGGTGACAGAGTCCATCTGAAGCTGCCTGCTGCACTTGGCAGTGTCGTCCATATATTGCTATCTTTAGATTCTTAAAGGTGCAAAAGTGAAGGGCCATGAACTCTTCCTACATAAATTAAGAGAGCCTCTTGAGTATTTCTTGGTACCTTACCATCTCAGGCTTCAGAAGCACCTGTCCCATTGCTCTG
Organism: Mus minutoides; assembly: GCA_902729485.2. Classification (NCBI taxonomy): domain Eukaryota; kingdom Metazoa; phylum Chordata; class Mammalia; order Rodentia; family Muridae; genus Mus; species Mus minutoides. The sequence continues at coordinate 150,785 of LR750848.1, read as the reverse complement.
TGTGCCCCAGGTTAAGAAGCCAGATGTCAGCAGCAAGATTATAACTCACCATGTCAGGAGGTTGGCTCTGTCAAAGCTCTTCATGGCCTAAGCTCTGTAGGATACAGAAAGCCAGGAAGAAAGATATCAGAGGAGCTTATGGACATATATGTATCTAGATCTGGTGCTATCTGGGGCTCAGAGATAGGGAATGTTGCACAATTAACTTTAACTAGCTGTGTCTCCTAGAATCTGACAAGATGTCTAAGTTTGGTTTTCTGATGCTGTGATAAGACAGCAGTGCAGTGATGGGAACCATAACCCAGTGGCCCTAGGCCCTGCCAGGCTTGTTGACAATTAGTGAATCAGCTGTGAATTTCTTTCAGGAGGAGAGTAAATGCTTTGACCCTGCTCAGAGGACTTTGTACGAGCTGGAGAATTAGAGGAATCTGATTTCTGTGTTTCTTACACTTATAGGCTTGCTAGAACTGATCACTGTTCTGAAACAAAACTAAGAGCTTTGGAAGGTGAAGAGAGAGAAGAAAGTAGCAAAGGCACTTGGTGCAGTCATCATTCCTGAAACAGAAACCAGGAGAAGAGCAACAGGAAGGAATAGCTAGTTACTCAGATAATTCATCCCAGGCTTGGTCAATGTATGTTCGGGGATGCGGCTATGGATTTCTTCCAGGCTGAATGGGAAAGCCTGGTCTCTTTTCAAAGGGGTACATTGATGTCATGTTGGAGAATTACAGCAACATGAAGTCTATATTATTAAGTGTAAATCCTAGACTTTGTCACCTCTCTAGAGCAATTCAAAGTACCCTGGATTGTGAAGAGAGAAGAGTCAACAGCCAACAACCAGATGTGTAGCTATTTCCATGGGAGAACATACAAAAATGCTTCTAAAATTAATTCAGGGCTTGTTGGAGCTTCATCTTTATATTGTATACACTTTCAGTAGTCACAGATCAGTGCAACACACCCCACCTCACCCCACAGCTCTGCCTGCCTTCTCTAACTCTATGTAAACATCTCTACATGTCTCCCAGGAGGCCTGTAGAAACACAAGACTCACAGCTCCACTTGCCTCTTGAGAGGCTTGCTTCAACCTAGGACACCCAGAACAGCCATCAACACACACAGCAAAATAGTTAAAGGCAAGCATAAGAACATAAACAACAGAAGCCAGTACAATATGGCATCATCAAAACCTAGCTCTACTATCACAGCAAGCCCTGGATTTCCTAACATATCTGAATAACAAGACTGTGACCTTACATCCCATCCCATGAAGTTGACTGAGATTTTTAAAAAGGTTATAAATCATTCCCTTAAAGAAATATAGGAAATCACAATCAAACAGGTAGAAGGCCTTAAAGAGGAAACAAATAAATACCTTAAAGAAATACAGGAAAATACAATAAAAGGGAAGAAGGAATGGTCCAAGAAAGACCTAAAAATAGAAATAGAAGGAATACAAATGGAGGAGTTGGAAAACCTAGGAAAGTAAATGGCTCTTCACTACTTTATCTTCTATAGGATTCAGTGTATCTGTTTTTAGGTGGAAGTCCTTGATCTACTTGGACTTGAGCTTTGTACAAGGAGAAAAGAATGAATCATTAAAAGTCCTCAACAGTATGTGTTGCCGCCTGAGCTTTTGTTCTTAGCCATTCTGAGTGGTGTACTTCAAGTCTCTCAAGAAAAAAAATAAACAATCTCAGAAAATGGAGAGATCTCCCATGCTCATTGATTGGTAGAATTAATATAGTAAAAGTGGCCATCCTACCAAGGTAATCTACAGATTTAATGCAATCCCCATCAAAATCCCAACACAATTATTCAAAGACATGGAAAGAGCAATTCTCAAATTTATCAGGAAAGGTAAAAAAATCCCATGATAGCAAAACAATTCTTAACAATAAAAGAATGGCTGGAGAAATCATCATCCCTGACCTCAAGCTTTACTACAGAGCAATACTGATAAAAACTGCATGGTACTGGTACAGAGACAGACACATTGATCAGTGGAATAGGATTGAAGATCCAGAAGTAAAACCACATACTTTTGGACATTTGATTTTTGTCAGAGAAGTCAAAAATGGAAAAAAGAAAGCATCTTCAATAAATGGTGCTGGTTTAACTGGCTGTCTGAATGTAGAAAAATGAAAATAGACCCATATTTGTCGCCTTGAACAAAGCTCAAGTCCAAGTGGATCAAGGACCTCAACATAAAACCAGATACACTGAATCTAATAAAATAGAAAGTGGGAAAGAGCCTTGAACTCATTGGCACAGGAGAAGATTTCCTAAACAGAACTCCAATGGCTCACACTCTAAGATTAAGAATTGATAAATATGAGCTCATGAAACTGGAAAGTTTCTGTTAGACAAACTTCTAAACATTTTGTGTTTCCATATGAAGTTAAAGTTATTGTTTCCATTTTCTGTGAAGAATTGTGTTGGAATTTCTAATAGATGGTGGCTCCTGAAATCTCTGACCCTAGAGTTCTGTGTCCCAGTAGCTTCAGTTGATCAGAGCAGCCACATTGAGGGGTGGGCTCCATGGTGAGAGCAAGCCTTGCCACGCCCACAGGGACAGTGTTGCATCAGCTTTGCTGTATACGTCTAATGGCCTGTGAAAACCAGGAAGGAAATGGAAATGACATTCCCTTTCCTATAACCATTCTTTTCTAGACATTTTCTCCTCTTCACCCACCAACATCTACACGTTTAATATTATCTTCTTATTCAATATATGCTTTTTTACAAGGTGATTTCATATCTTCATTGAATTTATTAAGCTATCAATGAGTTTTATCATTTAACTTTAAGAAGATAAAGAAAAATCCTATCTAACTTTTCAAGGTGTGTTTTGAAACCTTCCTTTCCTTCAAGACAGAACTAGAAAGGAGGAAGGCTTGTATAGTGCTTTTTTTTTGTGCTCTGCTGATGATGCACACTATAGCACAGTATAGCATGGACACCGTAGCATGTCACCATGAGATTCAGCATAGAACTACATATTCAGTGTAAGCAGTGCAGCATGTCACTGTGAAGTTATGAAATTCACATAAAAATATTGTTATTCATGAACTAACTAGTTTCCCCTGCGCTCATGTCTCTAGCTGCATATATGGAAGAAGATGGCCTAGTTGGCCATCATTGGGAAGAGAGGCCCCTTGGTCATGCAGACTTTATATGCCCCAGTACAGGGGAACGCCAGGGACATTATGTGGGAGGGGGTGGGTAGGGGAGCAGGGCGGGGATGGAGGAGGGTATGGGGAACTTTCTGGATAACACTTGAAATGTAAATGAAGAAAATATCTAATAAAGAAAATATAATTAAAAAATATTGTTATTACAGTGTACTCTTATATAGATAGAAAGGTATGGTTAGTAAGTAGAATTACCACATTCATTGTAATACAGCACAGTACAACATTCTGGCAGAGTTACCACATTCATTGTAATACAGCGCAGTACAACATTCTGGCACGAAATGCCATTCATCTCATAGTAGCATAGTACAAAAAGTATAGCTCAATATATACGATTGTTGCCATTTAAGCAAAAAGTGTCAAGTATCACTGTGGTTCCTTTTACACTTACTTTTATTTAATGTGTATGAGTGTTTTGACTGCATGTATGTCTGTGCATTATGTGTGTACTGACCAAAAACAGTAAGAAGAGGATACCAGATTCTCTAAAGCTTGAGTTATAGATGGTTTTGAGTCACTATGTGGGTGCTAAGAATCAAAACTGGGTTGCCTGGAAGAACAACCAGTTCTTTTAACCACCAAGCCATCTCTCCAGCACCTCTTTTTAGATAGTTTCAAAATGTACTTATCTTTTAGTGCTTTCCATTTAAAAATTAGCTCTTTGGAGAGATGGCTCAATGGCTAAGAGCATTTGTTACTTTTGCAGAGGATCTAGGTTCCATTCCCAGCACACAGATCAAGCAGTTCATAACCATCTCTAATTTCAGTTTCACAGGACCAAATGCCTTTTCATCTGGCCTCTGATGATACTGCCCTCTTGTGGTGCACATTTAAGACAAGAAGGCACACATGTATAGTTTTTTTTAATTAATAATTTTATTAAAAAGAGCTCTATTAGAAAATAATTAACCTGACAGCTGTCAGTGGGATCTGGCCTGAGAACTTGAGGCAGGGAGAAGAGTTTGAAGTTGTGAAAAAGTGGCAGAAATGTTGAAGGGCAGAATTCTTGTGGAGCATGCACTACACAACGACTTAAAGGTTCTGTTCCTTGACCATCCAAAAAAGAAAATTAGAGATACCCAAAAATTCAAACCATTCAGGAGTCAAGTAAAGAGTGGACGACCATCTCTAAAATGACTTTCTGAGAAAATTCCCGGGGATCAGTGTCCGACAGTCCAGTATGCCCAGGCAGCGATGAGGCTTTACATCATGGTGAAACTGGAATGGGAGAGCATGACTGCAGACCGGCATGCCCCAGCCACTACTCCACAGCACTGCAGTGAGTACACTTAGCACCATCCTACTGCTGTGGCCACCACCCCTCCTTCAGTGACTCCTCAATCCAATGGAAGTTGGGATAGGGTTATGAGGTCTGTCAAATCAATGCACAGCAGTGACTGTGTCTCTGGTGAGCTTTATTAGAGCCGTGGCTACAGGCCTGTAGCATGTGAGCTGTGGGAACTTACTCCTGAACTACCAGGGTCTAATCCTGCACCTGTGTGTTGAGGTAGACTGGTCCGATACAGGGCAGAAGTCAGGGGTGTAGGTTCAGAGGAAGGAGAACATCACTGGAATGGAAGACAGTGCTGCAGAGTCTATGTCTGCTGACCACCTGTGCTACCACTTAACAATGAGCATAGCTGGTCTCAGCCAGGACACTCAGCACCTTCCCTAAAGGAGCAAGAAACATCTTCTCTTGCAGGTAAGGGGATAAGCTCTGCTGGATCCAAGGGATACAGGCTAAAGGCTTTCAATCTGCTGCAAACCAGTCTGGCCAGCACAGCAACCATCCATTGAGGATGTTCTTAAAGCTACTGGGCTGGAGGTACTTTCTCACTCTTTTGTCCTTTGATCGGCCTAAGATGCCAATGTCCAGTAATGTTTTCTCCAGACAGTCCTTAGGGTGAGTCTTGGGGCATAGTTACGGGCAGAGGTCTAAGATTCTACAATAGTGTAAGCAGAAAGACCATCTTCCCACTATCCTGACAACAGCTTTTCTGGTTAGCAGCAAGTACAGAGTGACCAGTGAACTTTATGGACTTATCTGACAACTCCTAGAACAGATGCACCCATGTATATGATGACAGATGTCTGCTTTTAATACCACTGTGGACTGAGGTGTGGCTCAGAGGGCACTTGTTCACTATGTGTAAGACCCTCGAGTCCTTTCCCAGCACAGTCAAAAATAAATGAACGGGTTTAAAAAAAGAAAAATTATTAACCTATCACAAAATAGAACTATGAAATTGTCACCATAGTGAACTTTAGAATGCCTTCAATGTACCAATAGGAAACTCTGGACATCTACAGAAGTCATAACCCTTTCTGTTCTTCTATCTGCCCTTTGTAAACATGAGTCTATTTCCTACCTCCTTGGACTCACCTATTTTTGACATTTCATGCAACTGGAGCCCTACAATATTTGACCTTTGGTACCTGGCTTCATTTACCTCCATACATTTTCATGTCTATCTTTTGACAACTAGGGCTTAATTGTTTTTATTCCCGAATTACAGTGCACACACATACTACATTCTGCTTCCCTATTAACTATCAGCTGAGGGGCATTTGTGTTGTCCCTTCTTTTGTTGCTGTTTGTTACCCACAAGTTTTTCTCGTTTTTTCCCATTACCTCAAGTCACTGCAGGGCTAGGTACATCCTCTCCTACTGAGGCCAGACAAGCCGGCCCAGTTAGGACAACAGGATCCACAAGCAGGCAACAGATTCAGGGACAGTCCTCACTCCAGCTGTTGTATGTGTGGCTCACATGAAGACCAAGCTGCACATCTGCTACATATGTGTGTGTGTGTGTGTGTGTGTGTGTGTCCAGAGTAGGATACTCTGTGGTTGGTGGTTCAGTCTTGGGGAGCTCTCAAGGATCCAGGGTAGTTAACTCTTTTGGCCTTTTTGTGAAGTCTTTCTCCACTCCAGGTCCCTCAATCCTTCTCTCAACTCTTCCACAAGGCTCCCCAAGCTCAATTTAATGTTTAGCTGTTGTTCTCTGCATCTGTTTTGGGCAGCTGCTGGGAGGAGTCTCTCAGAGGACAGTTATGCTAGGCTTCTGTCTGCAAGTACAACAGAGTGTCACTAGTAGTGTCAGGGATAGGTTCTTGCTTATGGGATGCTTTCAGGTTGGGCCATTCATTGGTTGGCCATTCTCTCAATCTCTGCTCCATCTTTGTCCCTTCACTTCTTATATGCAGGACAAATTTTGGTCGAAGGTTTTATGGGGGGGTTGGTGTCCCTGTCACTCTACTGGGAGTTCTATAGCTGGGCAGGTGTCCATTTCAAGTTCCATATTCTCTGCTGATAGGAGTCTCAGTTAGAGTCACCCATATAGATTTCCTGGAACCTTCCTTATTCCAAGGCAACCTAGGGATCCCCCTCCCAATTTCTATTCACTCCCCAGACCCTCTCTCCCTAATCTAATCCTTCACATCCTGCTCATTTCCCTATCCCCTCCAACCAGGTCCTTCCCTCCATTCCCTGTTGAATATTTTATTTCTGAGTGAGATACAAGCATCCTCCCTTAGTCCCTCTTTTTTATTTAGCTTCTTTGGGTCTGTGGATTGTAGCATGGGTATCCTGCACTTTATGACTAATATCCACTTATCAGTGAGTACATACCATGCATTCTTTTGGGTCTGGGTTACTTCACTCTGGATATTTTCTAGTTCCATCCATTTGTCTGCATTTTTCATGATGTCATTGTTTTTAATAGCTGTATAATATTTCATTTGTGTAAATAAACCAAATTTTCTACATCTGTTCTTTGGTTGCCCTCATCTGGGTTGTTTCCTGTTTCTGGCTATTACAAATAAAGCTGCCATGAACATAGTTGAGCAAGTGTCCACGTAGTATGGTAGGTGGACCATCTTTTGGATATATGTCCAAGAGTGGTCTAGCTAGGTTGAGGTAGAACTATTCCCAATTTTCTGAGAAACCACCAAATTTACTTTCAAAGTTGTTGTACAAGTTTGCACTCTCACCACCATGTAGTGTTCCCCTTGCGCCATATCCAGCTAGCATGTGCAGCCCCTTGAACTTTTGTACTTAGCCATTATGATGGGTATAAGGTGGAATCTCAGAGCCATTTTGCATTTCCCTGATACCTAAGGATGTTGAACATTTTTGCCACTCTCTAGCTTTTTTTTTTTTGTTGTTGTTGTTATTGTTGTTGTTTTATTTTTGAGACAGAGTCTCACTATGTAGTCCTGGCTGATCTGCAACTCATTTTGTAGATAAGGGTGATGGTACACACTCATATTTACCTGCCCCTGACTCCTAAGTGCTGGGATTAAAGGTATGCAACTCCATGTTTGGCCCTTGAGTTTTTGACAGGGTCTCCCCCTTAACCCACAGTACAATGATTTGACAAGATAATCTGGCTGCTGTGCTCCTATAAGCCACCCATCTTTTTATCCCTTTAGTACCACCGTGCTGACTTTTATGTGTGTTCTAAGGATAGAAACTCAGGCCTTCAGACAGCGAGTACTTGCCAGTGGAGTGATTCCTCTAACTCCTAAAGTCTCTAGACTTTAACTTTGTCTTCCTTAGTATCTTCCCTCAAGGTAAGTGCCGACTTCTTGAGAAACTTTTGGGAACATCTTAAACCTATCTAAGCAAATTCAAACTTTCTTAAAGAACACAGATGGAGGATATTTTGCCATTTTATCTCCTGTTTGTTTTATATAAGACAGGTGGAAACTATCAGCACATAAGTTATGTCACACACTATTTCAGTTGTGTGGTCTGCTGCAGTTCAGATGTACCACTGGCTTACAAATTCCCTAAGTATTGAATATTTAGGTAGTATTTGAACATTTGTACATATAAACAACACCGATGTCTGCATCACTGTACATCTGTGACATTGCATCTTTGTGTGATTATTTCCTGACCACTCTTTCTTTGTGAATAAGAAATACGTCCTCAGGTCAGAAGTCCTGCTGGAAGTGGCATGTGATGGGATACAGTTGTCAGCATCCATCCAGCTACTTAGATTTCAGATGGGATACTTCTGCAGATCCCTTGGGGCTGAGGTTTATTCTCTGGGCTACAGTGTGGGGCAGCAGCCTTGCCTGGCCTTCTAGTAGATGTAACATGGTACACAATGGAGCCCAGATCTATGGTATCATCAACTCTTCATCAATTTGCTGAGACGAAAGTCAACTCTCCAAACAAACATTTCCTGCGTGAACATTGTGTTTGTTATATTTCCCTCATTTGTTTATGATGACTGTGTCAGCCACACTGATTTACATAAACACTGCCAATTTCGGGATGTTACACTCTCAACAAAAGTAGCTGAGTACAAACAGCATTCCTCAGTTTTAATTCATATTGTCTAAACAAAGCAGATGTTGATAGAGTGAGCCAATAAAAAAGTACAACAAAGGCAGCCATTTTGGGGGGGGTGAATGTGGTGCCTTGTGATTAAAATGCATTCCAGATTGACACAATGATACAACATTAATGGAGTGGACTATTTAAATGCTATATTTGGCTCCTATAGAATCATAAAGCAAACTTGAGTTCCACTTTGGCAGTTTTCAGACTGTAATTGTAGAGGGTGTTTGCAACAGAGCCAGTTTTATCCTTCTTCTCTCATGTCTACTTTAGTGGTGCACACTTGCACATATGCCATGGCCTTAACCTTGAGTGTTAAGAATACAGAATCCCCTCACTGTATTGTTTTTGGTGTTCCCATGGAGCATTTCCCTATGGACAGTGTTCCCTAGGGCCTAACATGGGTCAGGGGTTGTCCTATTGGCCCAAATGACTAATTTGGCATTCCAATTCTATACAAGAAAATATAAATCCTCTTTTCAAGAAGACAGATAGAACTATGCCTTGTTTCATCATGCCTATAATTTGTTAACAAACTTAAGGGAACTATCATCATACCTCTGGGAACTGGATCACACTGCAAACAAGAAATTTGGTGTTTTATTATACTATTTATGAATGTATGTATGTATGCACATATTTATTTTTGCATGATGAGAAGATAGCATTTTATTTTACAAAGTGCTCATGTGAGTTTATTAATAATGTAAGATATTTTTAACTGTTTTATTTTGAATCAGTCCTAGAGGTAACTCATCTTTCTGGAGTTCAAGTGGTGTCCAATGGCATAAATCACAATTAATACAGTAACAGGATAATTTAAACCTTTGCTATAATTTTAGTAGGAACTCAATTTGGTTTTTTGTTCTTCAATAGTATTATTATACCACCCATATTAATTTTCTAATAGATTTTTTCTCCATCTAGAGTTCTGAGACTCTTAATACATTAAAAGGTCAAATTTTAAAACAATTAGAGTACTTCACCAATGAAAATTCAGAATATGCAAGGTAGAGTGGTGATGGTGGTGGTGGTGGTGTGTGTAAAACTAGTAGCTGGCAGGTGAAGTCAGGAGAATCAATAGTTCAAGGCCACCCTCTTCATAGAGATTTTAGAACCAACCTGAGAACATGATACCTTATCTTAAATGAACAAGCAAAACACACAGACACAAAGATGCACAGACACACACACACACACACACACACACACACACACACACACAGAGAGAGAGAGAGAGAGAGAGAGAGAGAGAGAGAGAGAGAGAGAGAGAATGAGTGAATATCAGTATGGTTCTGAGATGTAAAATTTAAATACCTTAGAGCTAAACAGTCATAGTTCAAGGCCTTAATTTCTTATATCAGATACATTGGTAGTCAGCTTTTCTTTCTTATTTTTAAAATTAATTTTTTTTCATTTTTTTCTCTTTATTAGATATTTTCTTCATTTACATTTCACATGTTATCCAGAAATTTTCCCTTACCCTCCCGCGTCCCCGCCCTGCTCCCCTACCCACCCCCTCCCACGTAATGGCCCTGGCATTCCCCTGTACTGGGGCATATAGAGTCTATATGACCAAGGGGCCTCTCCTCCCAATGACGGCCAACTAGGCCATCTTCTTCCATATATGCAGCTAGAGACATGAGCGCAGGGGGAACTAGTCAGTTCATGTTATTCTTCCACCTAGAGGGTTGAAGACCCCTTCTGCTCCTTGGGTACTTTCTCTAGCTCCTACCTTGGGAGTCCTGTGTTCCAACTAATAGCTGACTGTGAGCATCCACTTCTGTGTTTACCAGGCACTGGTATAGCCTCCCACAAGACAGCTATATCAGGTCCCTTTCAGCATTATCTTGCTGGCGTATGCTATAGTGTTTATTTTGGTGGCTGTTTATGGGAGGGATCCCTGGCAGCCGCCGTCACTGGTTGGTCTATCCTTTTGATTCAGCTTCACACATGATCTCTGTAACTCCTTCAGTGTGTGCTTTGTTCTTAATTCTAGGAAGGGGCACAGAGACCACATTTTGAACTTCATTCTTCTTGAGATTCATGTGTTTAGTAAGTTGTATCTTGGGTAGTCTAGGCTTCTGNAAAATAAAATACAATAAGCTAAAACAAAAACCATCACATCAAAGTAAGTAGGACAACACAAATAGAAGGAAAAGAACCCAAAGAAGTCTCAAGACTCAGAGATCCATTCGTTCACACTCTCAGGAATCCCATAACTAAATAGGAAGCCATGATGTACCCACAAAGGACCTGGTGCAGACCCACACAGACCCTGTGCATGTTGATTTAGTCTCTGTGGCTTCATAAGAGCTTTTGATTTAGAAGGTCTAATTTTCTTATTGTCCTCTGTCTCTATAAATCTTTCTATCTCTATTTCTGCAGTGTTTCCTGAGCTCTGAGAGGGAAGATGAAGACAAACAATTTAGTGTAGTGTGTAGTTTTTGCAACTCAGCTTTAAGCATTACCAGCACCCATCCAGATTCCTTTAGATCCACAGATAAACAACAACACACACATACACCAGTTAATCTTAAAGTGCCTTTGCTATCTCAATGAACTAAACCACTCCTGCCACCACAGGCATAATCAAGTAGATTGGCCATTGGCCACTCCAACTGAAAACTTACATGGCGGGTTGGTGTTATCTCCTGATGCTACTCCTTCTCTCCCCCAGTTCTCCCAATTCTCCCTGCATCTTCTGTGCAGCTCGAAGTGTCCTAGCTCATCCTCAGTCATTGGTCACTGGTATATTTACTGACTGATCAAGAATCATCTGAGAAATAGAACCTTAGCATCAGAACTGCCCCTACAATTTTGTGCTGAGTGTTCTAAGGTCTCTCATTTTCTGCATAATATCTGGCTGTGAGTGTCTGTATTTGTTCCAATCTTTGCTGTTGAAATTTCCAACCTTAATAAGCCCATATAAAAGACACACAGTCTAGATATTTTAATTATAAGCCATAGGCCTAAATTGGGCAAATCTAATACTATACTAACTTATTCTGAAGCTATAAAACTACTTGTTACTTGCAGTTTTTACTGGCCATGAGATTCTGGTTCATCGAGGCTTCTTTTTCCTCTTTTTCTGTCTTCTCTTTCCCCTTGAACTGCCACCCTTTTTTGAGCCTCCAGTCCTACCTTTCCCCTCCACTGCCAAATCACAGGCTTTACCATTTTATTGACCAATTAAAATGAGGAGAAAGTTCATCTAAGTATGTGAAGGTCTGCTTGTGTGTGTGTGTGTGTGTGTGTGTGTGTGTGTGTGTGTGTGTATTCCTCTTGAGGAACCATTATTAATATTAGAATACAAACAGCATCAGGCCAACCTACTATACATTTTTTTTGCAGGAGGAAGCTTTTCTGATGATGGTTGAGTACCAATCTGTGAGTTTGGCATGATATCATTAGAAGTCATTTTATCACAAATAGTATTTGGTTTTATTCTACATCCTTGGGCTATATAGTCTCAAGTCTTGGATCAGCCAAGCAGTGTTGGGTATGGGCTCCATCTCATGGAGTGGACCTTATGTCAAATCTAATATTGGTTGATTACTCTTACATGTTTGTGCCACCATTTCCCTAGCATATCTTTTAGCCTGCAGGACACCACTATAGGTCGAGGGGTTTGTGGCTTCCTTGGTGTTTACATTAATATTTTGATAGCATACAGAGTTCCTCAATTTACCAAGTATGGTAGAACATGGGGGTGAAAGTTCTATGTACGAGCTCCACATCTCTTTGTTCAATGAGTTGTGTAGCTGTTGTCTTCCACAATGGGGCCTTGCTGTCAGTTTGTGGAGAGCAACCTAATATCATGGGAGCAGCCTTGATTGTTTGGGGAATCCCATTAACTCCCTTGTCTAACAACTCAATTAGATGAAACCCAGTCCTGATACTTGAAGCTGCATTTGATGACTACAGGTAGTCATTTGGGAATCTGTCTCCCCCATTATGTGGTGATTTTATTTAGAAATTCTGTATATATGCATGTATTGTTTGAAGCTTCTACTATGTTAAATTTCCATACTATCTCTCAAAAGCTTCTTAGTTTCATCTGTCTTTTTCCTACTTTTCCTTCCCAAATTGTACTTTTCCCCCCTACCTCCCAAGTGAACCTTCCCATTCTAGATTACATCCATTCACAATGATATATTTTATGGTCCTTTCTTAATGAGATTTATCTGTTCCCACTAGTCACTTACTGTTTGTATAGCCTCTATGGTTGTGTGGATTGTAGCTTGATCATAATTGACTTAACAGCAAATATCCACATATAAGTGAATATAACCATATTTGTCTTTCTCACTCTGGGTTACATTACTCAAGATGAATTTTTTTAAAATAACTTTTTATTAGATATTTTCTTCATTTACATTTCAAATGCTATTTCCAAAGCCCCCTTTACCATTCCCCACCCTGGTCCCCAAAGACGGAGAGTCCCCACTCCCTCTTCCTGGCCGTGGCATTCCCCTGTTCTGGGGCATATAATCTTCCCAAGACCAAGAGCATCTCCTGCCAGTGATGGCCTACTAGGCCATCTTCTGCTACATATGCAGTCTACTGGTTCATCAAGCTGGACATTGATAGAATCTGCACTTTAGTATGTAGTCAGTTCCATATTTTGTGTGAATATATGCTTGCTCATGTTTTCCCAAGAATAGGGTCATATGACAATATACAGAATGGGAGATTGCAGCTGTTGTGTCTATACAGACTCCCCACTGACTTCAATCACCTGGTAAGTCAGAGACAGCAAAGATAGGACATAATGAGGTCCTAGCTTTGCCTAAGTTATAACTGCAGAGACAAACTATGAAAATCCAGGCAAAAGAGCTCATTCACTATAAAGTTCATTGTTAAATCATATGGAGACATTTCACAGGAGATAGATGGACTACTGTGTGATTAACCCTAACTGTTTGTTCTGCAAAAGTGTTAGTTAGACAATAGAGGTTCTATAGCAATGTGAGTTTGTCAAATATTGGGTTGAACTAGTTAATTTATTTTTAACCATAGCATTTCTCAGACTATTCTTAGATAATGTGTACTGGGCTTTCAAGAGGTAAATGTTGCTTGCAAGGACTTCCCAAATTTATATAGTCATAGATCTTCTGTGGTTTTGTTGGTAGATTGAATTAGTATGTGGACTCTGAAGTCAGCATGTCTGCTTAAACTAAGGATCTCTCTCTAAAGACCCAGATGGTATTGAAGTTAGAATTTTTAAGTTTCAGTTTCCTTGTTTATAAACAGAGTGTAATAATTGCATTTATGATATATGGTTAATTAGTTGTGGAAGCATGGCATTTATTATAAAGCCTTGGAAACCATTAAAGATTAACAAGTTATCTATGTGAACCATTTTTTCTGAATGAGTGGTGCATGGTAGGTACTTTTCAGAATTTTAGCTGACATTTCTAATTGAGGTTAGTTACTGTTATTCTAGCTGGATAGCTCCCAAAGAAAGTTCTGAGGTGATTAAGAGAGTGATATGGGTGATAGTTTTACATAAACAGGCAAGTAGGTTTCTTGAGAAAAGCTAGACACAGATGCTGCTCTACCAATACTTAGCTGAAGCCTGACACATTCCCCTGCTCTAGCCTTTTCTGTCAAGAGAGCTCATATATTCTTTGAAGCTTAGGTAGGTCTAGGTGAGGTCTTCAGTGACTTGTGCCTTCAAAGAAGGCATGCACATGTTAATAAGTGCACTATATCACCAATTATCAGAGAAACACAAATCAGAATCACCATGAAATACCCCCACACCTCTGTTGGGATGAAAACATAAGTGATTGGTGGGAAGAGTGTAGGAAAAAAAAGAAGCCTGTGTATTGTTGATGTGTGTGCCAATTTGCATAACCATTGTGTAAAAGTTATGCATTTTTTTCAAAAACAAAGATAGTGTTATCATATGGCCCAGTAACCCCTCGGCTGGTTATCTAGACAAAGGAAACAGGATCAATATGACTAATAGACATCAGCATGTCCTTCTTTAATGCAGCACTATTCACAGAAGTCCTAACAGGAAGAGCTTAAGCATTTATCAGTGGGTAATCAGATTCACAGGACTGGTGTACATGCACACTAATGGATTACTCAGTATTGTGAAAGAGGAAATTCTACATTTGGAACAACATGCATGAATCTGAAGTTTGCCAGGCATAGAAGGAGAAATAATTTCACTTATTCATAGACTCCAAGGATGTGGAACTTACAAAAATAGTAGAAGAGTGGTTAGTAGGAGTCAGGGGATGAGAGAAATGGAGAGATCTTGGCCCAAGGGTCTGAACAATCTAATGTTCACATATATAGCAGGGATCTAATAGTTTTCATTGTGAGTGTAGTGGTCAAAACTGAGTCATATGCTTGAGATTTGTGCAAATATCAAATCTCAGATGTTCTTTACACACACACACACACACACACACACACACACACAAACATGAAAGTTATGCTAGATTTATCCACTATCCTAATTGTGATAATGATTTAAAATGTACATGTATTTATAATAAATTGGTTGCATACTTTCAATTTTGTCAATTATATGCCCCCTAAAAGACTGGAAAAATGGAATGAATGCCTCATTGAAAGACATGGGGAGCTTGAACTGTCAAGTAAAATAGTAAGTTAATGGTCCATTGGGGTCTATGTAGTCTTAAGACCTTTTGTCTCCCTATCCTCTCTCCTTTACTCTTTCCCTTCTTCCTCAGTGCTTGGTGGTGATGGTGCACAGCCCTGTGTATGATAGACAATTGCTTTATTATTGAGTTCTTGGGTTTTTGAAACAGGGTTGTTTTATTAGCTGAGGCTGGCCTGGAATGCACTTTGGAGCCCAGACTAGCCTCAAATTCATGCTCTTCCTGTTTCTATCATTCAAATTATGAGATTATAGGAATATGTCACCAGGCGCAGCCACAGCCTTCCCCTTAAAGATTCTTAGTTGGGTAATTGAGGAGGATCAAAAGGCATTTTTCACGCACATGCTAAGGACCTGCTCTATTTCTAACACTCTACTGGGGGCTCTCTCCTTGAGTAGATAAGAAGGCTGTAGCTTTCATCTTGGGTAGTAGAAATGGCTCATTTTATGCTACCTGTGTTTTTGCCCCTCCTAAGTCCATTTCTTAACAATTGCAGACATTTATTATACTCTCCTATTTTGTGAAGCCCTCCAAATGTCTGTGAAACACATTCACATAACACCAGGTATGTTGAGAAAAGTGGAGGCAATAATAAGATTTTAGGTCATTCTGCATACCTGCACCCCTGCATCCATTCCAGTAGACTATAGGGTTCTTCTCTAAGAGGGCCCTGGTGTTGGTTAAAGAGATTACTGCAGTGAGTTTTGATTTGCACTGTGAAGTCTGATATAGATTAGTGAAATGGCAGGAGCGCCAACTGGCTGGCCATAACAAGCCACACAAAAAGGATCTTGTAAACTCCTCTTTCAAGGCTCAGTCCTCACAACTATACTGACTCAGCAACAACACGTCAGCCAGCACAGAGTCCTATTCATAAAGCTGTGTGTTTGGAAGGGAGGTCCACAGCCTCTAAAAGTGAGCATGGAGACAGTGACATCATAATGGTCTTTATTATTTCAGGTTAGGCTGACACCTCCTAAATCATTGAGGCAACAGGTAGATTTTTCCACTTGGGCAAAGTCTTCTTTCTTTCCAAAGCTGGATGACTAAGAGGTGTTACAAATGCACATTCCTCAGAGTAACAGTGTGGTTGAAATAAAGATCCACATGACTCCGATTTTATTTCATTTTGTTTGTATTCCACTTCAGTAGTTGAGTGTGTAAATTTTTATGAAGCACAGACAGGGCCAAGGTTACATACAGACTTTCCTTGTGGCTAGAATGATCAAGACCTGAAGAATATCTCAGGATATCTACCCTAAGGCCTCCTTTTGTGCAAGAAATTCTCATTTATGGTGGCCTTTTCATGCAAGTCAAGGGCCACATCAACACATGTAAGAGTCATGTCTTGACTCTTCCTCCCAGCCCTATGCTCTCAGAAATAAGATTCAGACTCAAAATATATTTGCAGATACCTCGGCCATATAGCTAGGCTTTTTATCTTATTAGATAATAACTTAAATTATTCCATTTATTTTAATCTACATTCAGCTGTGTGGCTAAATGTAGGTACCATGTGACCATCTTGTCACATCCCCAGGTGATTCTTTCTGACTAGATTTATCCCAGAATTATCTGCCTCATGGATTTCCCACCTCCCCCCCCTTTTTTTTTTGCTTAAGTCATAAGCTTTTCATACAACACACAAGATAGTCTTTCTACAAGCACATATCAGTTTACTAAGAATATAGAACATTTACTTATGGGTTGATGAAGGTTGAGTTTTCCTTTAAAGTTTTGATGGGTGGGACTGGTGAACTCAGTTTGAGGAAGAAGGTAGAAAGGAGAAAGTGATGAGGATTTGCTAGAAAGTGCCTAGAATGCTAAGAGTTGGAGGTCTGAGTGCTCATGTATATTCATGTGTGTATATGTGTACATGGTATAAGTGTTTATGTGTGCATATATTCATATATATGCAAATACTTGTACATGTTAATATTTGTACCCATACATGTTTGTATTTATGTAGGTGAATAAATGCAGAATAATTGAAGAGGTGTGGGTCTTAGTGGGGTGTAGAAGTTGAATCAGCGCACCTTTCAAAATATTTAGGTGCATGTTAAGACTTAAATCATTAAAATTTTTATATGTATATATAAACATCTAAGACACACACACACACACACACACACACACACACACACACACACACTCCATGTTAGGCAAACTCCACAAAGTAGGAAGATAGTAGTTAGAGCACCTTAATGATAACCAGATCACCTAATTGCCCCCTTTCCTTTCCTTTCCTTTCCTTTCCTTTCCTTTCCTTTCCTTTCCTTTCCTTTCCTTTCCTTTCCTTTCCTTTCCTTTCCTTTCCTTTCCTTTCCTTTCCTTTCCTTTCCTTTCCTTTCCTTTCCTTTCCTTTCCTTTCCTTTCCCTTTCCTCTTTTCTTTTCTTTTCTTTTCTTTTCTTTTCTTTTCTTTTCTTTTCTTTTCTTCTCTTCTCTTCTCTTCTCTTCTCTTCTCTTTTCTTTTCTTTTCTTTTCAGATGGGGCAGTATGTAACTTTTATGTAGCAGTATGTAGAGGTATGTACATTTTACCTATGTAGTTCTTGATTCTCCTCTCTTGACTTCCAAGTGCTGAGATTACAAGTATGCACCACCCACACTCAGCTCTAAGCTGCATTTTAGAAAATTTCCACAGAATTTGGGCATTCACAAAGCTCTGACCTCATTTTTACATGAGGTGGTAGCTATTCTTGGCTAAGGGAGACTAGAAAACAACTTCCCAAGTGTAAGACTTGACCTAGGCCTGCCAGGGAGGGACTTTCTTTTCTGCTGTCTGTGGTTTTCTACATTTATAGTTTCCTTTCTGTATTGAAGCAGCTGCATCTCTGCAAACCTGGTGTGATGCCAAAGAGAAAGATAAATACATGCTGAGATTAATGATGGTGCACTTATACTTACAAACATACTTTGAATTTAGAAGGATCTTAAAGTGCAACGAAAACCTCCTAAGGAGGACTGAGACACAGCAGGTGTCTTGGAAGTGCAGAGACCTGGACAGGTGGAACAGCAAGTTGACTTGACATTTGCTTACCAACTCTAGTATCTGAAGCAGTGTGTCTATGGACAAAAGCCTCATTGACTCTGTCTCTGTCTCTCTGTCTCTGTCTCTCTTCACAGGACCTTCTTTGTGTGTCTGTCTGTCTTTCTGTCTGTGTTTGAACCTTTATACTATTTTAGCTCATTTCCTTCTGTTTAACAGACAATGATTAGAAGCTCATGTTGATGCATGCCCTGTAAAGTATAACATGTTTAGTGGATAAATGAATGGCTGGGCACACCTAGCAGGCCCTTTAGGGATGTTGTATGGCCATAGGTAGGAGGAAATGATGCAAGACCCCACCTTTCCCCCTTTCTTACTCAGGCATATTTCTCTGTTTCTCCAACTCAGCAAATTCCTTCCACCTTGGGGTGTCATGTTGATGTATCACTTGTCTGGAGTTGCTTTGTTCAAGAGCTGGCTCTTTCAGATCATTGACTAAATGCTAGTGAGGAGAAAATGTGCTTGTTTTCATGACAGCATGCCCCAACTAGAAATTATGTTCTGCTTCTCTCTGTATGCTGGTTATCGAGTAACTCTCTAAAACCAACCTATGAGCTATTCAAGTCAGGTTGCTTCATTCCCTGTGATGATAGTCTTGATCTGCTGCTTCCAAGGATCACTGAGCCAGAAGATTCCTCCCAGAGAAGAAAACAGCAGGAAGTGCCTTGGTGAATGTCAGTGTGACCACCTTGCAGCATCTCTTGTATCCTATTCTAGGTTAGCTCTAGACCTATGAACCCTGGGCTAGCCCTAGAGTCTAGCCTGAGGCCCAGGAAATTCTCTGTGACAAGGGCGTGTGTAGCTAATTGTGTGTGAAATGGCTAGTTGCCCCTACCTCTCCTATGGCAGAGCTCTGTGTTTATGTCAGAGAACGCTTTCTGTACTTGTGTGAACAGCAGGCAGACTGTATTAAGAGTGTGCTCTAGCCCGTGTGGCATGAGACCCAGGGACATATGCAGAGCTGATATTGTGCTGAATTAAATGGATCTTGATTTTTAGAGAGACTTCTGCTTAGGTTGGAGCATTTTGAAATGTTAGGATCAGGAAAATTGAAACTTTTTTTTCCTTTTACTTGTTCATACAGTTTGATGTGAACTAGGACTTTTCAAACAGCATTGAAACTGCTTCCCCCACTCCATGACCCAAGGGTAAACAAGATGAGAGCAGTTACTTCTTTTTAAAATTTTATTGGATATTTTCTTTATTTATATTTCAAATGTTATCCTCTTTCCCGGTTTTGCTCCCAGAAACCCTTATCCCCTCCCCCCCTGCTTCTATGAGGGTGTTCCCCCACCCACACACCCACTCCTGCCTACCCACACTGGCATTACCCTACACTGGGGTACTGAGCCTTCATAGGACCAAGGGCCTCTCCACTCATTGATACCTGACAAGGCCATCCTCTGCCTAATGTATGACTGGAGCCATGGGTCCCTCCATGTGTACTCTTTGGTTGGTGATTTAGTCCCTGAGAGCTCAGGCGTACTGTTTGGTTGATATTGTTGTTCTTCCTATGGAATTGCAAACCCCCACAGGTCCTTCAGTCCTTTCTCTAACTCCTCCATTGGGGCCCTGTGCTCAGTCCAGTGGTTGGCTGCAAGCATCCACCTCTGTATTTGTCAGCCTCTGGCAGAGCCTCTCAGGAGACAACTATATCAGGCTTCTGTCAGCAAACTCTTCTTGACATCCACAATAGTGTCTTTGTTTGGTGACTGTATATGACAAGGTAGGGCAGTCTCTGGAAGGGCTTCAAATGGTGGGAGAGCTATACAGAACAGTCTTCTAGGACCTTAACAAATGAGGTGACAGACACAGTAAAGAGAAGCCACAAAACCTGGGTTTTAGCAGTATGGAGTTTCCCTAGTAAAGGGAGAAGAAGGGTATTCAGGGCAGAGGAAATAGCAAGAACTGTCAACACAGCCTGCAGACGGGAACAGAGGAGTCATTCCTACTTTAGATAAAGGCTGAAGTGCATATCCCTACCCTGTCCAGGGAGATGATCTCATTAGCTACAAGGGAAGGTTTGGGCCATTCTTCCTAGATAAGACCTCCCAGGAAAATCTGGGCTCTGCTGGGATTTCATTGAGTAGCACATCTTTCTTCTGAGTCATTCCCACAGTAATGTTCCAGAACACTGTGTGTGTGTGTGTGTGTGTGTGTGTGTGTGTGTGTGTGTGTGTGTGTGTGTAAAGGGGGATGGCTATATCTTTTCTGTAAAGAGATACTTGATCCCTCAGAGCCCTGGGGGCTTCTATAGGTGCTGCTTTTTAGGGTCTGATTTATGGAATTTACTTCTATTCTCTGCTTCCTTGAAATGACCAAGTTCTTTATTCTGTTTTTACATCCAAGAGAAAAAGCACAAGTGGGAATTTTTCAGCCTTAGGGGCTTCATCAGGGTAAGTACATCAGCCAAGTACAGTCGTTTCTATATAGGGCTGTACAAATACAGCTCTTATTAGCAACACGATAATACTTTAGCTCCCTAAAATGGGATAATCCATTCTGGCTGCTGGCCATGGGGTGGTACTCAGGACTACCAATCCAAGCTCTTGTGAACAGGACAGGCAATGAAATTGTCCACTGAAATGATTTCTGCATGATTCCAGCCTACAACATTTTTTGTGTTCTGTAAACACAACTCCACCCCCAAGTGGTACATCTTTTTTTTTTAAACTTAATTACCATATTTTAAAATTACTTTAGCTAAAATGTTAATGGTTAAAAAAACTCTTAAGCAAGCTGCTCTCTCCTCTGGGCTTAGCTACTGTGTTTACTTAGTTGGGGATTCTGGGGTCTTTCTGAGTGCAACGCCTGCTCTGTGCTTTCTAGGAGTCAGTGCATGGGCACACTTGACCCACAGGGACACTAACTAACTTACTAGGTAGTTATCATAGCCAACCAACTGAGTGACAGTGCAGGAGACTGACCTGAGGACATCAGTCTCTTAAAATGTGTTACATGTTGGGAACACCAAAGCAGGAACCCTTTATTGGTCATTCTTTATTTAGTCAGGGCTCCCAGGTTTTGTCTTTCTTCTCCCTTAAATAAAAACAGATTCTTACCATACTCTTATTAAATAACATGAGGTCATCATTGCTGATATGTTTCTAAGTAAAATCACAGTTTCAGAACAAGGCAGGTAAGTAAAGCTCCCCTGACCTGCTCTCATAGTTATAACACCAACATCCATCAAAAACAAAAACCAAACCAAGCAAACAAAATAACCCTAGTATCATAATGCTATTTTTCTAAGCATTGGCGGGGGGCGGTCAGTGTAAAGGTAAGACTTAGAGTCATAGTTAGGGTTTCCATTGCTATGAAGAGACAGGATGACCAAGGCAAACATTTAATTGAGGCTGGCTTTCAGTTTTAGAGGTTTAATCCATTATCATCATGGTGGGAAGCAGAGCATCTTGCCACCTGTTTTGATGCTGGATGAGCCAAGAGTGCTACATCTTCATCCAAGCCAGGAGTTAGGTCTGTATCACACTGGCCAGACATGAGCATATATATGATACCTCAAAGCCCCACCTCTACCGTGACACACTTCCTCTATAAGGCTATGCCTCTTCCAATAAGGCCATACCTCCTAAAAGTTCCACTTCTTGTGGGCCAAGCATATTCAAGCCACCTCATTCCCCTCCTTGGTCTCCACAGACTTGTTCAAACACACGAATCTATGGGGACCATACCTAGACATAGCATAATGCAAGTTACATTTAGTCCAACTTCAAAAGTCCTCATAGTTTATCACAGTCTCAGCAATGTTTAAAAGTCCACATCTCTTAACGGTAATGCCCCATAAAAGCAAAATCAAAAGGCAGATCACATACTTCCAATAACAGAGGATATACATTACCTTTCCAAAACATCATAATGAGGAAATACTGGACTGAAGCAAGACCAAAAACCACCTGGGCAAACTCTAGACTCTGAATCTCCATATCTGAGTCTCAACTCCTTCCCTCTTTGTTCACTGAAGCACAATTCTTTTTTTTTTTTTTTGGCAGCTACCACTCCCCATTACCTGTTTTTCTTAGTAGGGATCCCAGGGTTCAGGCATCTCTAAAGCCCTGGGGTTTCCAAGGCAACTTCAGCTTTACAGCTTTTTGTTCAGATGTCTAGTGTCTACATATAATCTTCTGGGCTCCTCCAAAGGAGTTGGGTCTAGCATTGCCATGTGGTGAGTGTAGGGCATATATTTCATAATATGCTGGGTGAATTTTGCTAATTTGAATATGCCAAATATGCATAAACCCAATTTGTGAGTAGGTAGTTAAATGAATTTCCTGGTTCTTGATGATTGTCTTTGAATTTTAAGGTATCTAGTGACTGTTTGTATCCATTTGGAGACAGGTCAATAGTTCTCCACATGGTAACTGGGCAAATTTCAATCTCTACAGATTCTGAGAAGCTGTGCACATAGAGTTCCAAGTTGATTCCTGCATTTTAATTTCATACTATGACTTTATCAAGGCTGGAGGTACACCTGCTCTCCTTATCACCGCCAGATTTCTGACCACTGCAATTACATTTGGGAGCACTGGTAGGGAGGAGCCTTCTAAATCACAAGCTGCAGTACTTGCATCCAAGAATGAAGCACCCACTGCAGATAACTGAACAGAGAGTGTGTCATTAGTAACTAATTCTTTCCTGTGTCTTGACTCATGCCTGAGTGGTAACCGCTTGCTTCTGAGCTCTGTTCTCACAGAACACACACAAAAAAGTGCTGATGGGACCAATTAAGGTCTTTTTAAAAATGTCTTGGAAACGGGTCCTTGTCTTAAGCCACACATGGAGTGCTTTCTAAATTTCTGTTCTCTTGACATGGGAGTGAGAGTGGGGTGGGGTAGGGGTAGGGGTAGGGGTTATTAATTTAAGATATCTTCTGGAGCCACTAGATGTCACTGCTGCCAGTCTGCCTACCACCTGTCCAGCTGACAGTGCAGAGCCTGAAGGCATTTCCATGAGCTAGGAGTCCTCTCAAGGAGCATTGTGCAGGAGAATGCATCACAAGAGAGACCAAGGCCAGCGTGGTGGTGAGGGACTGAAGTTCACGGCTTAGGACAAGGGGCACTGAGCATAGTGCTTGTTTGCACTTTGCAGGCAAGGAAGTGGAGTGGAGGAGCACTAATAGGCATGTGAATTCAGGCCTACTGTAAGACCAGGAAGTCCGAATGCACTGGTCCTCCAAGAAGAGACAGATCCTACTTCCTGGGTGGGGCATCACTCATACTGCTGATCTGAAAACCAGCCAGATTCCCAGGAACCAGTGTTGTGTAAGGCTGGCAGAGAGGTCTTATAATCCATAGCTAATGTTGCACAGCTGAGGGAGGCTTGTGGCCTGTGAAATCTTCTTAGAGGAGTTATACCCAAGAAAATCCAGTATTTAGAAAGACTGTCTGCTGGAAGAGTTTTGTTGTTGTTGTTTGTTTGTTTGTTTGTTTTCTTAGTGGGCCACACAGTTTACATCATCAGGATGTGCTTTTATTTTTCTGACAATGTTTCTGTATATTTTGGTTAAATTACTTCTTTTTCTTTCTATAGAATCCCACAATTTTAAAATCATTCCCATTGTTTGTAATAAAACTCATCTGCTGTTCATATGGGAAATAATAATTTGAGTAGAAGAACAATGACCTGGATGGATTATTCTATTACAGTCTAGCTAAACTGAGACTGAGAGCAAAAGATGGCAGTTAAGAGTGGCGAGTTCCAGAGCACTGTCACTGAGGGAGACTCCTGGAGATGCAAGAAGCCTGTTGACTTGTGTGTTATTCTGAACTCTGATGAGGAAGGAAGGCTGTAAGCCTTCCACTTAGGGCTCCTGACTATTTTCCTCAGGGCTAGGCTTTTTGATGAGAGCTGGGTAACCTTTTTCCTGCTGGTTGAGCTGGAATTAGCATTCTGTGTGAATGAATGGAAATTCTTTCTACTATGGGCACATTTGGACAGATTCCAATCGTTGTGCTTCTACTTGAAAAGAATTAGCTGGATGACAGGGTGCAAATGTTATGCTACAGCTAGTATATGCACCTTGTCTAAGATGGTTCTGAGTGGGCCAAAAGAGAATTTTGTACTCCTGTGGCAAAGGCAGGCAGATTTCAGTGAGTTTGAGGCCAACCTTGTCTTCATATCAAATTCCAAGCATCCAGAGCTACATAGTGATAACCTATCTCAAACAAAACAATACCAAATTAAAAATAGAAAAAAAAACCAGGGAATATTTCAGCCAGGAAAAAGGCAGGCACAACCATTTCTGTGTACTACTCAAACTTGTCCTGGGTTTTATTTACTGGCTAAATGTGAGACCTAATACTGCTAGACTAGAGATACCTCAGTGAACACAGTAGACAAAAGAGAGTAGGAAGAGACATGTCAATGATGATGTAGTATGTTCATACCATGAAGAGGGAATGAAGGAAGGAGGGAGAATGAAAACACTGGATGGGATGCTCATGGAGCACTAACAGGAGACTGAGGTGGGAGCCAGTATATGGAACACATGAGGGAGAAGTAGCAGAGATGGCCTGAGATACCCACCATGATAAAGATCCTGAGGCAGGAATGTTGATAATGTAGAGTATTGATTATGTGACCAAAGAAATAAAGAGGTAGGTCAGATAGTGAGTCCATTCCTCTGTGAGCAGGCTCTCAGTGAAAATACTCTAGGAGAGGTCATTAGCTCAAGGACAGCCAGACTGGCTTTTGTAAGGGCTGATGGAGAGGCAGTTGCAAGGATCTGGGTGAGAGAACATGGGGGCCAAGCATGGGAGATTGCAGGGGAGATGAAAATTGGTCAGCTATTGACTATATTGGATTGACTGTTCCACAAGACATAGCCCAGTGCTTCTTTCTTTCACTAGATTTGTTTGTTTTGTTTTTGGAGGGGGGGTGATCACTTGTAGAGTAAACAGGAATTCTGCCACCCAGTCACCAAACCATTGTTGTCTGAAAACAATATGATGGGAATATTTATACCATGGAAATGAACAGTATTTCCAGTGCAGACAGGTAATCTCAGGACATCCTAGGTGAGAGAGAAGAGCTTTGGGAAAGGCTGCTCTTGCTGATAGGCTAAGTCTACATTAACTCATGACTTTGGGGCCTGCTGTGCAGTTCCTGCCCATCAAAATATTTGCTATGTTTAGTCTGTGGAGATGGCCCTTCCATAAGCAGTCAACTTTTCTACCTAGGTTGATCCTACCTGTGCCATGCTTCTCCAGAGTAAAACAGACATGGATGTATATGATTAAAACAACTATGTATTTCAAATCTGTATTTTGTCATCTAGTTCATTCATCATGTTTCATGAATTTCTGACTATTCTGACCCATTTGTGAGCTGTTCTGGATAAAACCACACCTTTGTAAACCTTTTCCTGGCACATAGTTCTCTACTTTCCTCTCTTTCTGTCCTATTTAGAATGGCAACAAATTAAATGATATAATCTCAAACACTTTGGAAAACATCATACAATGTACCATGGAGTTCAAGAGCAATGATTTAGCATTGGGTATTATTTTTTACTTGGTCACATTTGCTTTGCAATTCACCTTCCTTGTTAGCATGAACATCTGAGTATAAACTTCAATGAGGACTTGGCTCTAGTCAGGCTATGTATGGCCAACACTCTAGTGCCCAGAAAAATTTCCACTGTCCTTTCACATGGGCAGAGTTAGAGTAATTTGGAGTCTGTAGATTTTCCTATTGGGGATAACAAAAGTTTTACAAGAATGCTTAACTTTTTGTGTGTGAAGATTGAAGATCATTTGCCTAGTAAATGGCTTGACACAGACATCCCATATTTACTGCTGTGATGTTCTAGCTGGGGACAGTGAGCTCAGCCTCATCAATTAAGGCTGAGGCATCTAGGCACCCAGGCCCTGGAGCCAGGAAGTCTAGGTACCAGCCCCATCTGGCCTTAATGTACTTTCTCAGAGAAAAGCCAAGGTTTTAGATCAACTTCAGTGGGCATTCTTTAATGAGTAGCTGCTCCATGCCCATATACTACCTATATGGTAAGACTGTAGCTCTGATCCTCCTTCCCAGAGAATGAGCACATGGTGGCCCATGATCCGGTGTGAGGCCCAATTGGCAGGGCAACACAGCTTTGGACATGGGCCAAGCTAGTTTTAAGTGTCTTCCCACAGGTACCAGCTGTGTTTATGGTTTATGGTTTATTCTCTCCCCCCCCCCGCCCCTGGAACAGGCTAAAAGGGTTTTGATGGCCAATACTGAGAAGACTAAAGCAGGGAAGTGGTTGGTGATTTGAGGCTCACGACTAGGAAAGTATTTGGAAGTGCATGTGGAACATCATTGATATGCTTGTGCCTAAGAAGTATTACAATTAAGAGCAACAGCTGGCATCTGCTGTCACTGGGAGTTTGAGTCAGGGCAACACTGTGATAGAGTAAAAGATACTAGTTTGTTTAATAAGTATGTTCCTTTCCAAAGAGACAGGAAAAATGAGGAGTACAGAGCAAACATAGGGTTAATAGTGACTTCTGTCACACCAAGAGGTTGACATAAACAACCCAATGGCCTCCCACATGGTATGGGGTCTAAGTAGAGAAATAATTGGGGATCAAGGTCCCTTCCTAGAGGATTGTGGTATTTTATTCACTGAGGAGCCAACTATAACTGGGGAGTGTGTTCTGGTTGTGGGTGGCTGCAAAGAAGACTCTGACTCCCAAGCCACAGGATCATCAAGGAGGTACTGGCTGTGCCTTCATTCAGATCCACAAGAGATTGGACTTCAGGTGGCTGACAGCAGTCCAGCATATGCATGTAGACATTCAGTTTTTTTAGGTGGGAATTTGAGGCTGGGAGGAAATGTGCTCCTGGGCATCATTGACCTGGACTGATAGTTTTAGGAGGGCCTTGGGAGGTGGACCCCACAAAGAAAAAGGGCTGCTTCTCTCTGAACAGTACACTGTGCCATATATTCAGGCTGTCAGATGTCTCCACATGTGACTACCAGAATGAACTTAACATTGAAATCAGAAGACTGTCCTCTATAATGGAAGCAACAATATCCACTTACTTTAAGGCCTAACTAGAACAAAATAACCCTGTTGATACTGAGTTCTCCTGCCTAGAAATCTTTAAATCCAGCTTTCTTCTCTTTCTGGTTCTGTAGTAGCTTCCACCTTTCCAAATCAAGCTGAGGTGTCAGCTCTGCAAGTTTTCAGCTTGCTAGCCTTCATAATCATGAGCCAGGTTGTCATGATAAATCTTTCTGCCACAGTTTCTCTATCTCTATCTCCCTATACACAAGCACACACACACACACACACACACACACACACACCACACACACACACACACACACACACCACACACACACACACACACACACACACACACACACACACACACCACACACANCACACACACACACACACACACACACTTTCTATCCCTACTTCTATTATTGGAGGGGAATTTTATGGGGAGAGTGAGAAGGAGGAAGAGATCTGCTGTGACTAGGTAGTGTGTGCCTTTTATTTGGGTACCCAGAACTTTGGGCAGGTAGAGAGAAACCACCTGCCACTGGAATTTATTTATAAATAAATAAATAAATAAATAAATAAAACTACAGGGTATATGTTTCCAGGATCAGTACTATGAATATCAAATTCCACAGATGTTCAAGTCATTTGGGAAAAAAAATACACATTTGCATAGAACCTATTCATGGTCTGTAGGTTTTGAATCATCTGTGGGTTTTAAAAAATAGGTAATAAATACAAATAGTTGTTATACTGTGATGTTTAGGGATGAATGATAAGAAAAACATCTGAAGATGTTCAATATAGTCTTTTCCCCCTAAAGTATTTTCCATTAGTGGTTGGTTGAATCTACAAATATGGAACCTGAGGTAAAAGAGGGTCCATTCCACACCTGTACCCATGGCTCTATCTTTCACACCTATATAAGATAATGGAAGATAATAAAGTCTAAGTCTGGTCTAGAGAAGCTTGATTCATTACTCACATCTTGATGTCACTATTTGGAAGGGAGACCTTGGTTATCTCTGTGAAGCAATGTCTAGAAAGCTTGAATGTAGGCTTAGCCTCTACCTGTAGAAATATGTGCACGAGTGAATGCTTAGAGTGCAAGTCAAAAGGCTTTCTCTGGTGGGATCAGAAGAGAAGGGACACAGATTATCACTTCATACCTTCTCTCATTCACTTTGATTTTTCAGAACTAATATGTCCAGAGATGTTTCCTGAGAATTAATCCAGTGCATGTTCACATGTGGCTGGGAAGCCCAATGCTAGGGAACTATTTGATATCACTACAGTTGATTCTTGGTTAATTCTATGCATATTTTAAGAAAAACAGGACCAGTACCTACAAAATTTTGGCCATAGAAATGTTTAAAGCTTCTCTCTGGCTAAAATTAATAAAACAAACAAAAAACCACTTTCATAACTCTTAGGTCATGAGTATAACAAGCTTAGTGGTTCCATTTACTCAGGCATGGACTGAGCTCCGAGCATCAAACTCAGAAGCTTACATAGGATCATGAAAAGGTTCATTAGGTACTGCTAACACCTTGCAGAAATGCCTTGCGTTTAGCAAGGTGCTGCAAGGTGGTGAGAAGCACTGTGGACATAGATAAATAGAAATGTCTGTGTAGCAGTCAGCTGTCTCCAGGCACATTGTGCCACAACAGTTATCCTACAGTCAGTTGGCTGGAAGAGAAGTTGGGCTGTGTCCCTCATTTCGAACTGCAGGACTCTTCCCCTCCCTAAATCTATTGTGATTAATTTTAAAATAACTATGTGTCTATGTATTCTCTCTCTTTTCCTTCTTGCCTCATTTTCACCAAATCTGTTTTTATTTTCTTTCCTTTCTTCCTTTCTTCCTTTCTCCCTTCCTTCCTCCCTCCCTCCTTCCATCCTTTACTCCCTCCGTCCCTCCCTTCCTCCCTTCCATCCTTCTAACTAATTATGTAGTCTAGTGGTCTCCCTGCTTCTCCCCCTCTTCCCTCATCCTCCTCCCTTATTCCACTCCTCCTCTGTCTCCTCTTTGCCACCCGTTTTCCCTGACCTCCTTCCATTCTATGTAGTCCATTCTGTATTTGGATTCACAATTCTCTTGCCCCAGCCTTCTGAGTTCTGGGATTAGAGGTGTACATGTCTATATCAGGCCTTCAGTTCAGTTGTAATATTAACCATTTTACAGTCTTTCCAAATTCAAGGTTTAATTCCACCAAGAATCCTTATTTCAGACACAACAGTAAGGTCCACATGTAGCCCTCACTTTTGTCCAATTTGTTTTCAAGTTGAACATGCTTATGACCCATCCTCAAGTGACATAATTGGCTGTAATGGATGAAAAAAAACCTCAGGAAACACTTTACTTACCAGCTATTGGAAGGGTATATTCTAGAAACAGCTAAATCAAAAGGTATATATCTGGTCAGGTATGTATGAGAGATGTTTTGTCAAGGTTTCTATAGCAACTCTGAGGCCCACCTTCCCAGTACCTTGATTCCCTGCATGTCCATCTTGCTTAAGGACTTTGTGGGATTCCATTGTGCAGGCACTCTTGACTGAATCATTGGTGTGACTGGATTAAATCTGTGTCCTTACTAAGCCTCACAGAGTTTAGGCACTAGGCTGAGAGTTTTAGTCTTCTGATAATGAGGTAAGTTCTTTCAACACCCAGAAGCAAACTTGAAGCTCTTAGGGGTTCACTCACACACACAAAAAAAAATCAGCACAATTCAGTTACGATGGAAAGGACATGGTTGATGGATACTATATAGTATCAGTAGTTCTGGGCCTGTGTTTCCCTCCTATGCTTCAGCTAGTTGTGGAGAAGGTAGACTTGTACTTTGGCAGGAAGTGTCTAACTGTATTTATACATATAAATACACTGTAATGTGTATTACTTAAATGTTTAACATAATTCAATATTAATATTTGATACAAAATATTGATATATCAGAGAAAATAATATATAAAATTAATAAACAGGACATATTTGATGTACTGAATATATACTAATATATTTAAAAACACAGTCATCCCTTGATATCCATAAAGGTTTGATTCTGCAATCTCCTCATAGATACTAAATTCTGAGAATGTCCTAGTCCATAACACAAAATTACATGATATCTACATATCATCTTCATGCATATTTTATTGAGCTTTAAAAATCTCTTTGTAGTATCTAATATAAAGTACATGCTAGATGAATGTCTCTTTGATGAGAGGTGATAGTTATACTTATCTGTGACTATAAAGTAAGATTTAGACTGGAGATAGAAATTATGCTGGAATAACAAAGCGGTGGTATTAAGTCCTCTTTTAAGATCCATGACTTCAGTAGCCCCAAGAAGTCGGCTAGGTTTCTAGTCTCAAGCATGATTTCTCTCCTGTTGAGTGCACCCTATGTTCAATTGCTGATCACTACCAACATGTGAGAGTGACATTCTGCACCTCTACAGATCTTACCATGTTGTTCATTGTTGTAGTTCACAGGTGTCACAATTCAGTGAGAATATTAATTGCTTCCATCCATTGGCAATTTGCATAGTATTTTCTGGTACCATGTAGCTAGACCACAGGAAAGAGTCCTTCAGAGTAGAACCAGCTTGAATAATTCAAATCCAGTGTCATTGGTGTGTGGTGTCATCAGCAATAGACCTTAAACTTCTGAGAAACAGCCAAGAGAATCAACAGTAGTATATACTGTTTTAGGAACTATTTAAACTACCCCGAGTAACCACTTGAAAGGAGATTTCTCTTTCCCTGTAATGGGAATTTTTAAAGCTGTGGTTCTTGTCTGAAGTATTGTCAATCCAAGTGGTACCAAGCCCACGCTCCATGGCCCCTTTTCATGTTCCTGGTATCTGTAGTTACTTTGTGTTGTACAGTCACATTTGAAGACACTGAGCTAGAAATTACAGATGAGTCAGAACAGGAAGCATTTGTCTCTCTGCATCTTGAGTACCTCACTCAATATAATATTTTCTTGTTCCATCCATTTTTTTTTCTGAGAAAAGAATCATGATTTTATTTCTTTACAACTTAATATTTCCACTCCCCAGTTGGGGACAGTTAGGTTGTTTCCATTTCCTACCGATTGTGACTCGAGCAGCAATGGACATTGTACAATGAACTCTGGTGAGCAAATGGGATAGGATGATGAGTCCTTTGAGCATAAGCTAAAGAGTAAGATGGCTGGATCATATGGTACATTTAATTTTACTTTTTGAGGGTTCCAAAAGATCAATACTAAGTTCCAGAGTATTTGTATTTCTACTAATATGTCTCCCCTCCCCACATTCTCTCCAGCATTTCTTGCTAGTTGCTTTGTTAATCTTAGTCATGACCTTGAACTTCTTAGCCTACTACCTTCACCGCTAATGTGCTGAGGTTATAGGTGTATACTGCCATACCTTGGTTATGGAGTGCTAAGGGCTGAACTTTGTCAATGTTAGATTAGCACTCTACAAATTGAACTCTATCCAGCCCAAATTCTACGTAACTATTTGAAACTGTTACAAGCTACTGGAGTGTTTTTGATATGCTCATGTGAAGATTCTTTAACTTCTAGTTGAGATTTTAGAGACAACAGTTCTCTGTTTACCCAGCTCCTTACCCAGGACTCAGAGCTTCATATTCAAAATGTGAAAGATTAATCCTCAGAATGAAATGGTGTCCTGAGCACAGCCTTGTGGGTTAGGTCTGTGTCACTGACACTAACTTTAGAGCACTGGAAACCCTGAATAGCACTCAGCTTGATGAAGTGCTGGAATTAGGAATGCAGACTAAGAAGACAGCTTCAGTGGGGGCAGAAAGTGAGATAGATCAACTGGCACTTAGCACTGACTGAAGCCACTGAGCTCTGTTTGGACACCATGCTTTTAGAGGCACTTTAGGAGGTAGCATGGTCTCTGTTTGTGCTGATGCTTTGAGTGAATTGATGGAGTGGGTAGCAGTATTATTTGGATTCCTTCTGCAAACAAACAGAAGAATGTTCAGCTTTTTAATTTCAGATTTCTGACTGTGTTTCAAAATCAAGTCTCTTTTCTTTTATGGATTTTTTATTAGATATTTTCTTAATTTACATTTCAAATGGTATCCCAAAAGTTCCCTATACCCTCCCCCGATCCTGCTCCCCTACCCACCCACTCCCACTTATTGGCTCTGGCATTCCCCTTATTGGGGCATATAAAGTTTGCGAGACCAAGGGGCATCTCTTCCCAATGATGGCTGACTAGGCCATCTTCTGCTACATACACATCTAGAGACACAAGCTCTGGGGGTTCTGGTTAGTTCATATTGTTGTTCCTCTTATAGGGTTGCAGAGTCTTTCAGCTCCTTGGGTACTTTCTCTAGCTTCTCTATTGGGGGCCATGTGTTCCATCCTATAGATGACTGTGAGCATCCACTTCTGTATTTGCCAGGCACTGGCATAGCCTCATACTAGACAGCTATATCAGGGTCCCTTCAGCAAACTCTTGCTGGCATGTGCAATAGTGTCTGGGTTTGGTGGCTGATTATGGGATGGATCCCCGGGTGGGATAGTCTGGAGATAGTCCATCCTTTCGTGTTAGCTCCAAACTTTGTCTCTGTAAATCCTTTCATGGGTGTGTTGTTCCCTATTCTAAGGAGGAATGATGTATCCACACACTGGTCTTCCTTCTTCTTGATTTTTTTGTTTTGCAAATCGTATCTTGGGTATTCTAGGTTTCTGGGCTAATATGCACTTATCAGTGAGTGCATATGTAGTGACTTATTTTGTGATTGGGTTACCTCACTAAGGATGAAATTCTCCAGATACATCCATTTGCCTAAGAATTTCATAAATGCATTGTTTTTAATAGTAGAGTAGCATACCATTGCGTAAATGTACCACCTGTTCTGTATCCATTCCTCTGTTGAGGGATATTGGGGTTCTTTCCAGGTTCTGGCTATTAGAAATAAGGCTGCTATGAACATAGTGTAGCATGTGTTCTTAGTAGAGTTGGAACATCTTCTGGGTATATGCCCAGGGGAGGTATTGCTGGATCCTTCAGTAGTTCTATGTCCAATTTTCTGAGGAACCACCAGAATGACTTCCAAAGTGGTTGTACAAGCTTACAATCTCACCAGCAATGGAGGAGTGTTTCTATTTCTCCACATCCTCACGAGCATCTGCTGTCCCCTGAATTTTTGAACTTAGCCATTCTGACTGGTGTGAGGTGGAACCTCAGGGTTGTTTTGATTTGCATTTCCCTGATGATTAAGGAAGTTGAACATTTTTTTCAGGTGCTTCTCAGCCATTCAGTATTCCTTAGTTGAGAATTCATTGTTTAGTTCAGTTCCTCATTTTTAATGGGGTTATTTGAATTTCTGGAGTCCAGCTTCTTGAGCTCTTTGTATATATTGGATATTAGTCTCCTATCATATTTAGGATTGGTAAAAATTCTTTCCCAATCTGTTGGTGGCCTTTTTGTCTTATTGACATTGTCTTTTGCCTTACAGAAGCTTTGCAATTTGATGAGATGCTATTTGTCAATTCTTGATCTTACAGCACAAGCCATTACTCTTCTGTTTGGGAATTTTTCCCCTGTACCCATATATTCAAAGCTTTTCCCCACTTTCTCCTCTATAAGTTTCAGTGTCTCTGGTTTTATATGGAGGTCTTTGATCCACTTAGGCATGAAGTTTGTACAAAGATATAAGAATGGATCAATTCTAATTCTTCTACCTCATAACTGCCAGTTGTGCCAGCACCATTTGTTGAAAATGCTGTCATTTTTCCACTGGATGGTTTTAGCTCCCTTGTCACAGATCAAGTGACCATAGGTGTGCGGATTCATTTCTGGGTCTTCAATCCTATTCCATTGATCTACCTGTCTGTTGCTGTACCAGTACCATGCAGTTTTTTATCACAATTGCTGTGTAGTACAGCTTGAGGTCAGGCATGGTGATTCTACCAGAGGTTCTTTTATTGTTGAGAATAGTTTTTGCTATCCTAGGATTTTTATTATTCCACATGAATTTGCAAGTTGCCCTTTCTAACTCAGTAAAGAATTGAGTTCGAATTTTGATGGAGATTGCATTGAGTCTAGATTGCTTTTGGCAGGATAGCCATTTTGACTATATTAATCCTGCCATTCCATGGGAGTTCTTTCCATCTTCTGAGATCTGCTTCCATTTCTTTTTTCAGAGACTTGAAGTTCTTGTCATACAGATATTTCACTTCCTTAGTTAGAGTCACACCAAGGTATTTTACATTATTTGTTACTATTGTGAAGAGTGTTATTTCCTTAATTTCTTTTTCAGCCCCTTTATCCTTTGTGTAGAGAAAGGCCATTGATTTGTTTGAGTTAATTTTATATCCAGGTACTGCACTGAAGACATTTATCAGGTTTAGGAGTTCTCTGGTGGAGTTTTTGGGGTCACTTATATATACTATCATATCATCTGCAAACAATGATATTTTGACTTCTTCCTTTCCAATTTGTATTTCCTTGATCTCCTTTTGTTGTCGAATTGCTCTGGCTAGGACTTCAAGTACTATATTAAATAAGTAGGGAGAAAGTGAGCAGCCTTGTCTAGTCCCTGATTTTAGTGGGATTGCTTCGAGTTTCTCTCCGTTTAGCTTGATGTTGGCTATTTGTTTCTGTGTATTGCTTTTATTATGTTTAGGTATGGGCCTTGAATTCCTGATCTTTCTAAGACTTTTTTCATGAAAGGGTGTTGGATTTTGTCAAATACTTTCTCAGTATCTAACAAGATGATCATGTGGTTTTTGTCTTTGAGTTTCTTTATATAGTGGATTATGTTGATGAATATCCATATATTAAACTATCCCTGCATTCCTGGGATGAAGCCCACTTGATCATGATTGATGTTAGTTTTGATGCAAGAATTGGGTAGAGTCCCTTCTGTTTCTATTTTGTAGAATAGTTTGAGAAGAGTTGGAATTAGGTCTTCTTTGAAGGACTCATAGAACTCTGCACTAAACCCATCTGGTCCTGGGCTTTTTTTTTTTTTTTTTTGGTTGGGAGACTATTGATGACTGCTTCTATTTCTTTAAGGGAAATGGGACTCTTTAGATTGTTAATCTGATCGTGGTTTAACTTTGGTACCTGGTATCTGTCTAGGAAGCTGTCCATTTCACCAAGGTTTTTCAGTTTTATTGAGTATAGTCTTTTGTAGTAGGATCTGATGATGTTTTGGATTTCCTCAGGTTCTGTTGTTATGTTTCCATTTTCATTTCTGATTTTGTTAATTAGGATACTGTCCCTGTGCCCTCTAGTTAGTTTGGCTAAGGGTTTACCTATCTTGTTGATTTTCTCAAAAACCAGCTCCTGGTTTGTTTGATTCTTTGATTTGTTCTTTTTTTTTTTTTTCAACTTTTATTAGATATTTTCTTCATTTACATTTCAAGTGTTATCCAGAAAGTTCCCTGTATCCTCCCCCCTCCCGGCCCTGCTCCCCTACCCACCCGCTCCCACCCCTTGGCCCCGGCGTTCCCCTGTATTGGGGCATATAAAGTCTGCATAACCAAGGGGCCTCTCTTCCCACTGATNCCCTCTTCTATATATGCAGCTAGAGACATGAGCTCAGGGGTACTAGTTAGTTCATGTTATTCTTCCACCTATAGGGTTGAAGACCCCTTCAGCTCCTTGGGTACTTTCTCTAGCTCCTTCTTCCTTGGGAACCCTGTGTTCCATCTAATAGCTGACCGTGAGCTTCCACCTCCATGTTTGCCAGGCATTGGTATATTTTGATTTGTTCTTTTTGTTTCCACTTGGTTGATTTCAGTCTTGAGTGTGATTATTTCCTGCAGTCTACTCCTCTTTGGTGAATTATCTTCCTTTAGTTCTTCAACATATAGTTGTGCTGTCAGGCTGCTACTGTATTCTCTCTCTAGTTTCTTTTTTGAGGCACTCAGGGGTATAAGTTTTCCCCTTAAGAATGCTTTCATTGTGTCCCATAAGTTTGGGTATCTTGTGGCTTCATTTACATTAAAGTCCAGAAAATCTTTAATTTCTTTCTTTATTTCATCCTTGACTAAGTAATCATTGAGTAGAGTGTTGTTCAGTTTCCATATGAATGCTGGATTTTTATTATTTATGTTCTTATTGAAGATCAGCCTTAGTCCATGGTGTTCTGATAGGATGCATGTGATAATTTTAATATATTTTGTATCTGTTGAGGCCTGTTTTGTGACCAATTTTATGGCCAATTTTGGAGAATGTAGCATGTGGTGCTGAGAAAAAGGTATATCCTTTTTTGGGGGGGGGACAAAATGTTCTGTAGATATCTATTAATTCCATTTGTTTCATAACTTCTGTTAGTGTCCTTGTGTCTCTGTTTAGTTTCTGTTTCTAGGATCTGTCCTTTGGTGAGAGTGGGTGTTGAAGTCTCACACTATTATTGTGTGGGGTGCAATGTGTGCTTTTAGTTTTATTAAAGTTTCTTTAGTCACTTTGGCTGCCCTTGTATTTGGAGCATAGATATTCATAATTGAGAGCTCATCTTGGTAGATTTTACCTTTGATGAATATGAAGTGCCCCTGCTTGTCTTTTTTGATAACTTTGCCCTGAAAGTCAATTTTATTCAATATTAGAATGGCTACTCCAGCTTGTTTCTTTGGACCATTTGCTTGGAAAACTGTTTTCAAGACTTTCACTCTGAGGTAATATCTATCTTTTTCCCTGAGGTGGGTTTCATGTAAGGAGCAAAATGTTGGGTCCTGTTTTTCTAGCCAGTCTATTAGTCCATGTCTTTTTATTGTGGAATTGAGTCCATTGATGTTAAGAGAAATTAAACAAAAGTAATTGTTGCTTCCTGTTATTTTTGTTGTTAGAGTTGGGATTCAGTTCTTGCGGCTGTCTTCTTTTAGGTTTGTTGAAGGATTACTTTCTTGTTTTTTCTAGGGTGTACTTTCCATCCTTGTGTTGGTGTTTTCCCTTTATTATCCTTTGAAGGGCTGGATTCGTAGAAAGGTATTGTGTTAACTTGGTTTTATCATGGAATACTTTGTTTTCTCCATCTATGGCAATTGAGAGTTTTGCTGGTATAGTACCCTGGGCTGACATTTGTGTTCTCTTAGGGTCTGCATAACATCTGTTCAAGATCTTCTAGCTTTCATAGTCTCTGGTGAGAAGTCTGGTGTAATTCTAATAGGCCTGCCTTTTTATGTTACTTGACCTTCTTCCCTTACTGCTTTTAATATTCTATCTTTATTTAGTGCATTTGTTGTTCTGATTATTATGTGTCTGGAAGAATTTCTTTTCTGGTCCAGTCTATTTGGAGTTCTGTAGGTTTCTTGTATGTTCATGGGCATCTCTTTCTTTAGGTTTGGGAAGTTTTCTTCTATAATTTTGTTGAAGATATTTGCTGGCCCCTTAAGTTGAAAACCTTCATCTCATCTACTCCTATTATCTGTAGGTTTGGTCTTCTCATTGTGTCCTGGATTTTCTGGATGTTTTGAGTTAGAATCTTTTTGCATTTTGCATATTCTTTGATTGTTGTGTCCATGTTTTCTATGGAATCTTCTGCACCTGATATTCTCTCTTCCATCTCTTGTATTCTCTTGCTTATGCTCACATCTATGGTTTCTGATTTCTTTCCTAGGGTTTCTATCTCCAGAGTTGCCTCACTTTGGGTTTTCTTTATTGTTTCTACTTCCCTTTTAGGTCTTGGATGGATTTGTTCAATTCCATCAGCTGTTTGGTTGTGTTTTCCTGCATTTTTTTAAAGAGATTTTTGTATTCCCTCTTTAAGGACTTTTACCTCTGTAGCAGTGTTCTCCTGTATTTCTTTAAGTGTGTTATTAATGTCCTTCTTAATGTCCTCTACCTGCATCATGAGATGTGATTTTAAATCTGAGTCTTGATTTTCAGGTGTGTCGGTATATCCAGGACTGGCTGAGATGGGAGTGCTGGGTTCTAATGATAGTGGTCTTGGTTTCTGTTGTTAAGTTTCTTACATTTGCCTTTCGCCATCTGGTAATCTCTGGAGTTAGTTGTTATAGTTGTCTCTGGTCAGCGCTTGTTCCTCCTGTGATTCTCTTAGCCTCTGTCAGCACTCCTGGGAGTCAAGCTCTCTCCTGAGTCTCGGTGGTCAGAGTATTCTCTCCAGACAATCTCTCCTCTTGTAGGAAATGTTCAGAGGTGTGGTGTTCAGACCTGCCTCTTGGCTAAAGATGAATTCCCAATACAGGGCCTGTCCCAGAAGATATGCTACCTCTGCAGCCTGCATGCTCACCTGCACAGACTGGTCTCTGAGGGCCCCATGACCCAAGATGGCTCCCTCACCTGCTCCTGCATGCAGAGCCATCCTGGGTGGACACCTCTCCTCTGGTGGGGAAAGTGCCCGGATATATGGATCTCGAAACTGGATCTATCCCAGAAGCTGTGTCTCTTATGCCTGTCCCAGAGGCTGTGTCACTTCTGCAGTCTGCTCACTCACCCTTCGCAGTATGCACTCTAACCTGCACAGACTGGTCTCTGAGGGATCCGGGACTCAAGATGGCTGTCTCACCTGCTTCTGCAGGCAGAGCCCTCCCGGGCAGACACTTTTCCTCTGGTGGGGAAGGTGCCCAGATGTCTGGAGCCCGAAACTGGGTCTGTCCCACAAGCTGTTTTGCCTCTGCCTGTCCCAGAAGCTGTGTCTCTTCTGCAGTCTACTCACTCATCCTTCATAGTACACTCATTGCAGACGGGTCTCTTGGGGATCTGGGATCCAAGATCTCTTTTATGGATTTTACACCATGATATAAGTGAATGCAGGTCGTAGATAGTAATTTAATGAGATTATATAATTCCATATTTGCAAATTGAGTTTCACAGGGTGTTTATCGTTGGCTTGGGGTGTCTGGATAAGTGGTGGGTTACATTAATGAGTTCTACTCTTTTAGAGATCGAGACTGAGACCATCTGGGTTTCTTGAGGTATAGATGCTGTGGGATCCTCTCCCCACTTTCAAAATGAGGCCACCAAGCTCATTTTGTACATAGCTTCCATGGTGGTTTGAATGAGATGTCTTCCATAGTCTTTAACATTTTAGTACTTTTCTCATCGTTTGTGACACTGTTTAGGTAGGTTTAGGAGGCATGGCCTTTCTGGAGGAGGTGTATCACTAGAGATAAGCTTTATGGTTTTAAAGCCTCTTCACATTCACAGGTCACACTCCCTGTTTTGCTCTTGCAGCTCAAGATGGGAGCACTCACAGTTCACACTCTTCCTGCATTGCTCTTACAGCTCAAAGAGGGAGCACTCAGCTTCATGCTGCTGCCACTGTTCCTTTGCTCTACCATTATGGACTCCAAATACTGAAATTGCAAACCCAAATAAACTCTTCTTTATGGTACTTTCTCAAAGCAACAGAAAGTTCCCTAAAATACTTTCTAAATACCTATCGATTATAAGCCCATTTGTACATGTGATGTCCCTCAGTGGAAAATGGCCACATTAAATTGCCAAGGTCCAAGAAACATCTAATATTTGCCAAGTGGTATGAAAAGCCCAGCCAAGAAGATGGCATCACACCTCCAGGTCCTGCCCACTTTAATGTCTGAGCCCTCTGTATTATGTGACCAAGGAAGTTTGGTGACCCTGATCACTGAGGTAGGAGGTATCACACTTGGTGGGCCTTTGGCTTTGATTATGTGTCTCTAAGAGGACTGAATAAATAGCATATACTGAATTGTGGCTCTGTGCTCTGGATCAGGGCTAACTACCACCAGGAAACCCGGGGCTTCAGCGCTTAGCCTACCTAAGAGCAGGGGCACCTAACCTGAGATTCTTTTGTTATTTGGGTATCCTGACTTGAAATACCTTTCAGAGGACAAATGATTTCTCCAGAGATTCATGTTTTGAGTCCAGTACTTTGAAAAAACTTTAAGAAATTTGTGTTTGTATCTGGCAGGGTATTTTAGTGTTGTTAGAAAGATTTTTTTCTTGACAATCTTATAATTAGAATTTTGTAAAAGGAAATTTATGATGTTTACAGGTAAAGTATTTTAGAGGCTTGTTTAGCTGAGCATCTGGGTAAATAATTATCATCTTTTTGGAATTCAATCATGCTTCTTTTTAAAAGAGCTGCTGTTTTAGAGAACATTTAGATCTGTTACCTAAATTGTAAATATTAGATTCCCTCTTTTCACAATTAAAGCAATAATGCATATGTTATGGGCTCAGGCTATAACACTGATTAAAACCACATTGAACTTCAAATGCCCCAAGTGAGATACCTTCCCGAAATCAGAAATGATGAAGGAAAATAACAGAAGATGAGCAAGAAAGAATTAGAAGAGGGAATGTACTTGAACACTTTGTCCCCATTCAGTGGAACTGTTTGTGAAACTTTTGACAGAGGATTTGAAGATGTTTAACCTCACTCCACTTCCTGTTCTTACTTAGATTCCTGTGTATGGATGAAATGAGATCAGCCAGCTTCCTTCTCCTGCCTTCCAGCCATTATAGACTCTGCACCTGAAATCTAAAGTAATCTTTCTAATTTAACTTATTTTGGTCATGGTATTTTATCACAGTAACAGAACAGCAATCAATACAGAAATTTGTACCAGAAACAGCAGAGTTACTAGTGTGAAGAACCTGGACATCTNGAAACCACACATTTTAATCCTTCCCAAACAGTTTCACTAACTAGGGATCAAGAATTCAAACAAATAAGCTCCATTTCCATTCAAATTACCACACTTTGGACCTCAGGACTAGAAAAGCAGTTGAAAGCTATTGTCAAAATTTAATGGGCCATTCTAATAGAAAAATGGCAGACAATAATGAGAATAATCCAGACAGTGGTCTGGTTCTCAGGGTTTCTGAGGTGAACAAAGACTTGTAGTATAGCAGTTTCCTCTAAAAGAAAAAACTTCCCATTTTGGAGGCAAGCTCATATTAAAATACAGGATGTTCTAAATAATGGTAAAACATACCACCCTATAAGAGAGTTCAGTAAGTCAAAGGATGTTATAACAGGAGGTGAAACATTCTATCCTGCCAGGAATCACAGACACTCAGCTAGTAAACAACTCAAAAGCTTCAATAAGTCCATGAAACTGATCAGATTCACAGCCTCCTCTATGCATTTAATCAGTAAAGAGTGCTAAGAGATTCTCTCAGGGAATCTAAGCAACTGGAAAGAGATGAAGCTGTTTAGAAGAAGCTCAAATCATGAAGCTACCTGAAAGATGCAAAAAGAAGTTGAACTAGCTGGAAGATAGATTGGCTAAACTGTTTGGAAAAGACAGAAGAGACAAGTTGTCTGGAAGAAGCAATGGTCAGCAGGGCTGCCTGAAAGAGACTCAGATCAACGGAACTACTTGGAGAGTACACTCTCCAATCTGTCAGTCTACCTCCAGGCTGTAAAACAGACCTCAGCACTGTAATCTACTTGATACTGGTTTTGGAGGAAAGAAAGATGCCATATTGAGAAGGTCATAGGTTCTTTCTTTGTCGTTTCTAAGAGCTACCGAGGACAAGGAATATGTAGCAAAGTTAGTGTCTCTGCAAGAAGACCATTACATGAAGCTGGGAATTGAAGCTTGGGTCACCATGGAGACCTGAAGATGTTAGAGATGCCAGAGCTATGAGATATCTGCCAAGAAGTACTATATGCAATAAATAAATAAGTAAATAAATAAATAAATAAATAAAACCAGCATAATGGTGAGATGTATGCTATAGGTAGAAAACATGGAATGGCAGAGTCACTTTAACCATTTAACCCTGAAAGTGAGATTCTGGACCTATAGCTAAGAATCTGGTATTTTACTTCCTGAGCTTTTGTCTTGTTTTGTTCCAGTCTTTTCCCATTATTCTTCCATTTTGGAATGTTAAGCATATTCAGTGCAACTATACATTATAAGTATATGTTTCAGTTTTGATTTTACAGGGGAGGCAGTTAAGGGGTTGTTTTGAATTTCAGAAAAGACCTTGGACTTTTGAATAATGTTGAGACTATTAAAGACTAAGGGCACTTTTGGAGTTGGACCAAGTATACTTTGTGTTATGATATGGTGACGGGCCTATGGAGGTGGAATGTAGTAGTTTGAATGAGAAATTTCTTTCATAGGATCATGTAATTTCTGCTTAAGAATTCCTTGACAACCCCTATTCCTGTTTAAAGGTAAATGTATCTTCTCATTTATTTAAAATAGTTTTTGCTCTTTGTTTTATTCTCTAACCTATATACATGTGCAACATCTATCACTACCAATGAAAGTTTTTTTAACTGCTTAAAAACATAAATGCCTAATGTATTTTATTACATCATAATTATAATTTCTGTTTTACAGTTTATTTGGGCCAATAGCTTATTTCTGTTCTTTCAGCTTTAAGGAAGATAAAAGACAGAAACAATGAATTAACAGTGAACTAAGGAAAAAGATTGAAAGATTATTGATAAATAAAGATGGACTTTGTTATGTTGTTAAAAGTTTAAGACAACTAAAGTTGATCAAGGAGATACAAATTGGAAAGGAAGAAGTCAAAGTATCACTATTCACAGATGACATGAGTAATAAGTACATAAGTGATACCAAAAGTTCTATCAGAGAACTCTTACAGCTGGTAAGCACCTTCAGCAAAGTGGCTGGATACAAAGTCAACTAAAAAAAAAAAGACATGGATGATAATGGACTGAACTTCTGAACCAGTAAGTCAGCTCCAATTAAATGTTGTCCTTGTAAGAGTTGCCTTGGTCATAGTGTCTGTCCTTTGTCAGATGTAGGGTTGGTGACAATCTTTGCCCAGTCTTTAGGCTGTTGTTTTGTCCTGTTGATGGTATTCTAGCCTTATGAAAGCTTTTCAATTTCATGAAGTCCCATTTATTAATTGTTGATCTTAGTGCCTGAGCTATTGGGCTTCTCTTCAGGAAGATTTGTCTTATTGTTTTAGGTACAACTTAAAGTACTGTGAGAAATAGATGGAGAGAGTGAACACTCTTGTCTTATCCCCAATTTAGTGAAATTGCTTTAAGTTTCTCTCCATTTAAGTTGATGTTCACTATTGGCTTGCTATAGATTGGTTTTATTATGTTTAGGTATGTGCCTTGAATCTCTGATCTCTCAAGTACTCTTAACATGAAGGGGTGTTAGATTTTGTCAAAGGCTTTTTCAGCATTGAATGAGATGATCATGTGATTTTTTTACTTTGATTTTGTTAATATATTGGATTACACTGATGGATTTCCATATACAGAACCATGCCTACATCTGTGAGATGAAGCCTACAGATACAGGGATGATCTATTTGATGTGTTTTTGGAGGTTTTAACTTCAGTTCTCCTTTCTTAGACTGCTTTCCTGCTCATTCAGACTTATCCATATCAGATCATAGGAATGGTTCTCTTAGCAATGTGAGGCATCAAGCAGTATTTGGCTTCTGAGTTCATATAATATGGTCCTTTGTATGTTAATCAGAGTTCTCTAAATAAAAATAGAATTTCATAGTATTTAGTTTGGAGACAAATTTATACTGGGCTATTTCTGTCCCTCTGTATAGCAGTTTATTACCTGCCTCTGCCTGTTACTTAACAATGCTGTGAGTTTTAGGCAAGTTCTTTTATGGTGATAAATCTGAAAAGTCCAATAGAATATCAAAATATCCTCAAGGTAATAGATTTTATTGAAAACATGTATAGTAGTCTTTCATCTCAAAGACTATTATCAGCATTCTTTCCTTTGGAGAAGCCTATCCTCTTCCTGATACTCTTGCTTGCTTTTGGTCCACCTTAATAAACTTGTACAATTTATTTCTTCCAGAATCTAAGGAGACCATCTATAGGTGGTTCTTCACCAACTGTTGGCAGGTTATATTCAGAGAGAAATAGGACATTTATATGACCAGAACCAGGGTAAATATTTGTATAACACTGGATTGGCAGGCTAAGAAATTCCATGGGTGTTTCTAGGATTTTAGTGTAACGGTATGCTAGTGTTCTATTGGAGGATGACCAAAGCTGTTTTCTGGTTCCTTGGGACAGATAAATAATTAAATGTCTAGTAAAGATCAAAGACCAATACTGGCCATGTTCAGATACTTGCCCTTGTGCCTTTTTATCATTTCTCCTAAAAATGTCTTTCAATAAAAGAAACCAACAAACAACAAAACAATCCTATCATCTTGGGGAGTCTACTTTTGGTTATGCCCCTAGAAGTCTCTTTCATTAAGAACAGATTAAGAGAGACTATTTCTGCCTTATTCATTTGTACATCTCTATGCAACATGAAGCAGTTAATCTAAGATTGACTTTGCT
Organism: Mus minutoides; assembly: GCA_902729485.2. Taxonomy (NCBI): domain Eukaryota; kingdom Metazoa; phylum Chordata; class Mammalia; order Rodentia; family Muridae; genus Mus; species Mus minutoides. The sequence continues at coordinate 106,293 of LR750848.1, read as the reverse complement.
ACCTCTAAAATTAGGGAGAATATCAAAGAAAATGTAGTATGAGAAAATGAGAGAATACAAACAAAGTGTCAAGATGTAATGCACATGGGGCTAGACAGATTGTTCAGCAGTTAAGAGCACTGGCTACTCTTCCAGAGGACCCAGAACAATTTTCAATACCCACAAGGTGACTCAACTTTCTGTAATTCCAATCTCAGGGTATATGATACCTCATCCACAATGTGCAGGCAAATTACTCCCTCCCTCCCTCCCTCCTTCCCTCCCTCCCTCCCTTCCTCCTTTCCTCCCTCCCTCCATCTCTCCCTCTCTCACAAAAAAGAAATTAGCATGGACTGAGGGTGTAGTTTAATGGTAGAGAACTTCTCTGGTAAGTACAAGGCTCTGGATTTCATCCCAGAACCACAGCCAAATTCATCAGAAAGAAAATCATGACAGGACCATTGAGTTAAGAGAATTCAAGAAGAATTTTCACTGTGTTGGAAGATTCAGGGAGGGATCATTTTGAATATTTTCAGATTCTTTAGCCTAAAAGAAGACCTGAATGATGAAGGCAGGATTCTCACTATTTTTTATCTCCCTAAGTTTGCAGGGAAATTTTGAATGTGTTAAATCTGTAATTAAAAATTTATGTGGACCCACAAAGATAGTCATCATGTTGACAAGGGAGTTGATAACTTGTAGAAAGTAGCAGAAGTAGAAAGGAGAAGTGAGGGAGTGAAGGGAGAAGAGATGATACTTAGTGAGAAGTGCTGGGCTGGGCAGGCTTAATGTGGACTGTCTTCTCCAGTGGGCTTAAATCTGTATTCCTTCCAAGTAGCAGATCATTGCCTCTAACCATTAAAGTGTCTGGGTGGCCTGCCACAGTGCTTAGGAACTACATTCTCTGATCCCAGGTCCTATTTTGCTCTGAAAATAACCTGTACCATAAGAGCAACAACATGCACTCTTTATTTCCTGTCTTCTCTCCAAACAATCCCCAGAAATGCAATCATCAAATTGTACTTCTGTGTCTAGACCCACCCAGCAAGCGTGCAGACAGCCAAGATCCTGGAAGTGCCAGCTCCGGATGTGTTGATGTATTCTGCCACTGTAGAGGGAATGGAGCCAACCCTGAACTGCTTTCATTGGAAGAGTGTGTCTGGTGAATGGGTAGAGAGAAAGTCTCTGGCTGCCAGCATACTGTTTAGTCATGTTTTCCGAAATTGGTACCTCCTAGAGATGAAATGAAGCAAAGTGCTCTGTGTCCAAAAGCCAAGAAGCTCACTTTCATAAAAGACCTGTGATTTGTGAGCCTACCAACTTCAGTAGTCCCCAATGGTGCTTCCAGATATAATTGGTCTATGTTGTTCCTACAACAATATCAAACATCAAAAATTACCTATTTCCTAGGAATTCAGTTGTAAGATCTAGGCCAATGTTCTGTACAGAATGATGATGACTTGCGAATGAGCTCTTGCTAAATGCTAGGTTTCCTTCATTGATTAAGAAGGGATAGATAGAGTATATACACTCCATGTGGATTCCTTTATTGCCTAGTACACTAAAAGTTTATAGTGATCAAGTTTTGTGCAAGTGTTCTCTGTAAGAATATTTCTGCTTCACTGAGAAGGTGAGGTAATAACTGATTTGACTGCTGAAAATGAGCCTGAAGAAAGGGAGGTCCTAAAATCATACCAAGAACATGAGTTGATAAAAATTTTGTCTGTGAGGAGTAGAACCATATACATAAGAAATTGACTGTAGTTTTTGAGGTATGGGCATTACATATTTGGAGTACTTAATTTTGATCTACCCATTGCCTCTGACCACTGTGGTGCATCATACATATAGTTTGACTGCCCATGTTGTGTCTCTCGATGTACTGTTCCAAAAAAAGAGAACATTTACATCTATATATAGCCATGGAATTGTTGGGGTTTACCACCTAAGGGGCAGCAACACACACAGTGGGTAAAACCTGCATCAGCCATCAAGAACATAATGCCAAATACCATGAAAGGAATGGGCATTCCATTAGAAAGTACTAAGTTACATAGAGCTGGGGCTATAACAAATGAATCAAATTCAACTGCATTAATAAGGATCATAAATATGAATGGACCAGTCTAAGTTAAAGAAAAGAGAGAGTGACATTATAAAGGTCAGCATAAATGTAAGTATATGGGCTATATTGTGAGCACAACTGGATTCAAAGACAAATAGAATAAAAGAAAAATGATGGTAAATATATCTTACTTAATGAACACTCATAAAAAAATCTGAAATCACTATAAAATCAGACAAATTAAAGTTTAAGACAAAAATAATATTGTTATAGATAAAACAACATTTTATAATAATAAAAGTTAATAATAAAAGCCTTACCAAAGTTATAACATACACTTGAACAGTCTGAGAAGCCTCAGAAAGATGGCTAGCATTGATGTTATTAAAGGCACATTGAGGACAAGGTCTTTAAGAAGCCTAGGAGATAAGCTGAGAAGCATCAGCTCCTGGAAATAAAAAAATACAAGAAGAGAAGAGGGAACCTTACTCATGCTACCTTATTCTTGTGGCAGGAAAGACTCTCTCATATCACTATTTCTCCAGAGGGAAAAATGAGCACACAATGAGGTCCTGTGTTCCCAGCTGCATGGCCTTAATGTTTCTATCCTCAACATTTCCATGTTGGGACCTAACCTCCAGTGTGATACATGACATGGTTGAGAGTTGGGGCTTTGGGAAGTGATCAGATTCTTATTTGGTTTCATTAAATCACATTCTTTTTTTTGGGGGGGGGATTCGAGACAGGATTAAATCACATTCTTACAGCATTGCTGGACATATACTTTGTGTATGCAAATAGATGGAAGCATCACCAGGAAACAAAGGGATGTTTGTGCTCATCACATTTGTATTTGTGAAAGATAAAAAGTTTTGAAATATTCAACTTTGGGGTGACTACAGGCACAATAGTGACACAGTACATTTCTGACATAGTCTGTCCAACAGGTTGGTTTGCATGCTAGGTGTCAATAATCATTCCACACAGTAGTCTCTGCTGTACCTGTCACTTTTTGACCTATTTCTTTGTAAACATGCTTTCCCCCTTTCCAGCTAGATGATTATTCTTGCAAAATTATACTATTCATCCTATTTCATCGAGAAATAGCCTATGAACAATTCAGTTGTTTATATGTATGTTTTTACTGTTTTCTTCAGTGTATAAACAAATGCCTTTTAAAAATTATATGTGCTTTGTGCTACTTACACCAACATACTCTGTATCCAGACTTGTATGTCCTTCTCTAGGTTCTAGTCTGGTGACTATCCCCACCAATACTTGTTTTTCTACATCTCACACCCAATGTACTAGCCTACAGTAGCCTACTTTTAGGCTTGTGCAAATCCAGTGGCTCAACCTCTATTTGTGCCACACCTAACAACACGACTTGCGCATAGGACCATTTGTGCCATATCCACAACCGATTCCATATTCATTCATCTCATATCCTCTTCCAGAGTCTAGCCTAATAAGTTCCCTTGCCCAAATCTACCAGATTTAGCTTGGGTCCCACTACCAGTGTACCAACCTAATCTGGTCTTCTCTGCCTTCACTGCATAGGTACACTCTAGGCTTGGGCCAATATGCCCTCTACCTATTTGGCATACAACAAGATTCTCCCACATCATATGCAGCCTTTCAACTCAGACCTATTTACTCTCATACTCCCAGCTTATAACAGGAAGCATATCCTGTATATGAACCCATTTTCCTCTGTCCACATGACTTCATTCCACCCAAGAAAATTCCAACCTATAGATCCAACCTTTTGCCATATCCTATCTTCTTCTCAACCCTGCTCCACTGATAATAAACTTAAAAATTAACAAAGGAATTCTACATGTCTGTGTCTAACCTCAGGAATATCAAAAGTATATATATATATATATATATATATATATATATATATATATATATATATATATATATATATATATATAAAACAAGTCAGCCTCTTCTCTCCAAAACCTCTTAGTCCTATAGAAATATTTGCCCCACATGTCATGGCTTGAATATCCTTGGTTCAGGGAGACGCACTATTAGGAGGTGTGGCCTTGTTGGAGTAGATGTGGCCTTGTTGAAGGAAGTGTGTCACTGTGGAGGTGGGCAATGAGACCTTCCACCTAACCACATGAGAGCCAGTCTTCTAGCAGTCTTCAAATGAAGGTGTAGAACTCTCAGCTCCTCCTGCACCATATCTGCCTTTATGCTGCCATGTTCCTGCCTTGATGATAATGGAATGAACCTCTGAACTTGTAAGCCAGCCCCAAAGAAATGTAATCCTTACAAGAGTTGTCTTAGTGTCTGTTAACAGCAGGAAAACTCTAACTAACACATGTTATAAGAGCCAAAGTGCAATGACCACTGAGAGATGGCCACAGTGTCATGGGCATGGTTGGATGGCCACTGGATGATGTTTGTTGTATAATGGCTGTGATGTGCTGAATACTCTGATATCCACTGTGTGATGGCCATTACATGAAGGTTACTGTGTGATGGTAACTTCCTCATGGCCACTGTGTGATAATAGTTCTGTAATAGCCAATGTGCCAGCCCCTTTACACAGTTTCTATCACACTATGTCCATAGCATAGTGGGTATCTGCCAAGAACCAGCCTCAGCTTGGAAAGGGGTTCTATGAGAAGCAGCATCTGGGGGTGGTAAAACAAATAACTTGAAGTCAAATTGTGGGTCCAAGTGACAGCTTATGTTTTGCTCAAGACAGCTTTCCAGATGGCTCTCTTTCTGTGTTCTGCTCAAAACAGCTTTTTCTTGCTATTCTAAAATTCTGTGGATAGTTCATCGCTGGGTGGGATCTTGCCTTATGATCACTACTCCTCAAATCTCTTTATCTCCTTTCTTAGTATATTTCTGACAAGCTGGCTCATAGTTCAGCGGCCTCTGTTTCTTCAGAACTGTGAAGTTCTTTTTAAAATTAATATTGTAGCCTTATATTTTGCATAGTTAAGAAATTACATATTTTTGAACTCAGTTTTCAGAGTTTTTCCCCCCCACATCCTTAAGGGCTGTCCTGAAAGTCATAGCATTCTTTAATTTTTGCTGAGACATTAAACACAAACGCAACTCTTGGACTTGTGCTGTTTCTAACCTTGGCAGGGAGCACGTTCCCTGATAACCTTAGCAGGGAGAATATTTCCAGGAGGAATATATATATATATATATATATATATATATATATATATATATATACACACACACACACACACACACACACACACACACAAATAAACACACACAAGCCTTACATGCACAGCAACCATTAACACCTGTGGAGGCTCACTCCCTGCTGCCTCTGTTCCAAGGGTAGAAACCCTGTTTCACCATCCTTGCCATGGCCAAGCCAGACTTGGCAGCCATCATACAGTGACCATAATATAATGGCCATCATACACTGGCCATCACATAGTGATGTGAATTACCTTCATAAACTACATAAATCATAGAAATAAAAAGAACAGTCGTAAATGTCCTCAAAGAATTGAAGGAGTTTAAAGAAGAAACAATGAATCAGCTTAATGGAACCAAGAAGAGGGAGCTTAAGAAAAATCAACAGCTTAACATGCCCAGGAAAACACAAACTCAAGGTTGATGAAAGTGATGACAATCTAGGACTTGAGAACTACATCTCAATGCTGAGAGAGAGAGAGAGAGAGAGAGAGAGAGAGAGAGAGAGAGAGAAGCTGAAATGAAAGTGGAATGAAAAACTCACCTCATCCTGAAAACTCAAAGGACAACCTTATAAAGAGAAATGAGTCAAGTAGAAAACAGAATATCAGGGATCAAAGATTAAGTAGAGGATTTAGAAAACAAGGAAGTGATATGAAAAAGCTATGGCACATGAAAAAAACACATGGGAAATATGGAGCACCATGCAAAACAAAATTGTAGATCTATTGTCATATCTGAGGGAGAAGAAACCTAAGTGAGTAGCATAGACCATATCTTCAACAAGATTATAGAAGAAAACTTCCCTGAACTAAAGAAAGGCACACCAGTACAAATACAAGAAGCACCAAGACCAGACAAGAAAGTTCTCATGACATATCATAGTTAAAACACTAAGAATACATAACAAAGAAAATGAATCGAAAGCTTCAAGGGAAGAAAACACAAGTTACATATAAAGTAAAACACACCAGAACAACAGATTTCTCACTGGAAACTTTGAAAACCATCAATGAATTCCAAGGCTTAAAAGACTATGATAGCCAAACTAAATAATATACCCAACAAAATCATCTGCTATGATTGAAGGGAAGCCAAAATTTTCTAAAACATAAACAGCATAAAAGAATTATATCCAACAAACCAAACTGAAGGAAAATACAGAAAGCATCATTTCAGACTGAAGAGAAGAATGATAATAGCAGAGAGACTGTGGAAAGAAATATAAAGCCATAATTAATAAACACAAAGTACCACTGAGAATAATCAAGGTAACAGTTAACCAAAAAGACATATTACTGTTCTAAGCACAGTGAGTGAGGGAACTAAGACACAGAAAAACAAACATCTTATGTCCTCTCTTCATGGAGGCTTCTAGCTTTTAATCTTCAGGTGCGAGTACATAACCCAAGGTAGTTAATGAAACAAGGAAAGTAAGAAAGGACTATTGCCAGCACCGGGGGACAATAGAGGGGGGAATAGCAGGCTACTAGTAATCTGATCAGTGAAATGCGAACTTAGGAGTGATCCTTGGGGGAGAGAGAGAGAGAGGTTAATGTTAATGTTGAAGAAGCTGGAAAGAATGTAAAGGAGAATATCAAGCTACAAGTGGTATGATAGGGGAAATGGTAAAATTGAAGGATTCTTGGAGAAGCAAAGAAAAGTTAATAGAGAAGACTGAAAGAAGGTAACATAGAATTGCAGAATCTAATTGATCTGAGAGGAGAAGTGGGAAAGGATGGGGCTCCTTAATTAAAGAGAATGGAGCCAAACAGGAGAAGGGAGTAGGTAGATAAACTAACAATATGGATGACTGAAAAAGCCACAAGGAATCATAATTAACTATTTAACTTAAAAATTTTTTTTATTTTATTTATTATATGTAAGTACACTGTAGCTATCTTCAGACACTCCAGAAGAGGGCGCCAGATCTCGTTACGGATGGTTGTGAGCCACCATGTGGATGCTGGGATTTGAACTTATCACCTTCGGTAGAGCAGTCGGGTGCTCTTAACCGCTGAGCCATCTCACCAGCCCCTAACTTAAAAATTTTAACTATAGCTAGAATTATACCTATTTCAGTGTAAAACTATAGAAATATAGTTTAATGACATTATCTCATATTGACTCACTGCAGTCTGTCTAAGGAGCCAAAGGTCACCTAACAAAACCCCCTATACCTGACATGAGAAATACTGTTTTTTGGCAGTGCTCTCTAAGAGACTCTCAAACACACAACATATTGCTGTTGCCCTTGGTTACCCCACAGAAGAAGCAGCTAAGTCACTACTTCAGAAACAGGGACCAGAGATTCCTGAGGTAGAATTGACCCATAAGCCCCCTTTATGAATAGTAGCTTTCAAGATACCAGATGGCACCATGAAAGCTTTTGTAGAAGGCAACCAATAGTTTTATTCATCTATGATATCTATAAACTACATAAATAACCATCATGAAACCATAATTCTAACAGTTCAGTAGTGACACATATACCATGGTGCTAGTCAATTGCCCTTGAATTAGACTTAAGACCTGCTCAACAAGACTGATACCATGTCTGACACTGGAAACATAGCTAACTACCCAGAATTAGTAAAGGCATGGCTCTTGAAAAGAACCTATAACCACTATCGTACCAAACCAGGAAAATCCCTAACGAGAATCTATAAACATGTTATTCTTCTACTTTTAATTAGTATTTAACTTCATTTAAAAAATATTTTTGTGTGTTTATTTTTGGCCCTTTCCCACATGCATCTAATTTTGGTGTTAGATTTTTAATTATTAGGCATTCTTTTTGTTGTTGTTTTTTGTTCTGTTTTCCTAATCTCTTGTTCTTTTCCTATCCATAAATCCTTCTTCACTGTTCTCTTTAATTTCTTTCATTGTTTTGAGTGTTCTGATCAAAGCAATCTTGGATATTGAGCATGTTCCTTGCTTTTTCAGTCCAAAGAAAGATGCAAAGATGTGTGAATGACAGAGCTAGAGTTTCTGTTTCCATCATTTACTCTATCAAAACCTCAAAGAAAATCAGAAAAGGAGAATGGGATTTGGCTGTGAGAAGAGGACTTGCATTTCAAGGGATTCCTTATCATCAACATCTACAGTGAACCTTCATTCCCATCATTTCAAGAGAGTCCCTGTCATCAGGATCTACAGGGAACTTTCACTACCATACATGCATGCAGAGCTTTCACACAGAACAATGACCCTGAGTCCCTCCATGATTGTGATTGATGAACGGAAAGTCAAATAATGATCGAGGTGTTGCATAAGGGAAGAGTTGGCATTTCTGAGTGCTTACTTGAAGGTGGCAGCTGGGTTTCCAGTTCACACTTCGTCTTCACTGCCTTCTTACAGGCTGTTATAACAAGAAAAATTCAATCCTCAGACTTCTAGACACTCAGAAAACCTTCAAAGATCAGAATGATTGCAGATCTGGGGTCTGGTGAAGGACCTTCCTGACTACTCATGGCAACTTTCTCATTGAGGGTTTCTCTCCAACTTTGTGCTTCTTTAAGTATTATTTCCAAAGGTAATTACTGAGGCTTGGAGAGGTGCATTTGTGTGCTCAGCATACATTCACAAAGCAAGAGTCGGCCAGCTCTGGATGTCATCCTATCTTATTCTGGGCATGTTCTGTAGTAAATGGGGCTGGAAGCTGGAGGCTGGAGGCCAGGCAAGTTAAAGGTTGTTTTCAGGCTGTTATTTACTATGCTGTAAAGCGGTTTAGAAACCAAGATTTTTCTCTTTTCTTGTATAGCTGCTTTGAAGTAGAGGCTCTGAGACAGTCTTAGTCTATTGGTGCTTCTATAACAAAATATCTGTGGCAAGGCAATCTATGAGGGAGAGGGTTTAATTTATAACAGTGCAGGAGACTGGGGAATACAGGGCCAAGAGGCTAGCACTGGAGTCTACTTTCTGCTTTTTATCTGGTACCTGTCGCTGCATCTCCTGTGATAAAATGAGTAGAAGGGAATAGAACAATGCCATGTCCTCAGTATATAAGAGAGCACAGTGAACTCTCTCTCTCTCTCTCTCTCCCTCTCCCTCCTGCTCCCTCTCTTCCTCTTCCTCTTCCTCTTCCTCTTCCTCTCCCTCTCCCTCCCACTCCCCCTCTCCCTCCCATTCCTCTTCCCCCTCCCCTCCTTTCCCTCTCCATCCCCATCCTCTCCCATCTTCCCTCCCCTCCCTCCTCTCTCCTCTCTCTCATCTCTCTGAAGCTTCCCTTCAAAGGATTGAGTCCCTTATGACTTGGACTTGTTTCCCCCAAAGGCTTCATTTCTCAACAACACTACTTGGGGAGTTTTCAACATTATCTTTTATAAGATATTAATTCATGCTAATTATTCCATTTTAGGTTCCTGATATTCATATCCTTATCATATACAAAAGATTTTCATTCCAAACCAATAGACTCATAAAGTTAGCTGCAGCATCTTTAATGTTTAAAACTAGATCTCATCATCTCAGATAAGGGCACCAGTGAAATCCACTTTCCTCCACCCAAGAACTTATAAAATCAACCAGTTACATGTATCTAAATTACAGTGACAAAGTGGGTATAGCTTAGATGCTCCTTTTTGAAAGAAAGAAATAAGAAGGCACAATTAAGTAATAGGTTCCTATCAAGTCCACAACCCAAAAAAGTAAATGAAATCTATCTTGAGATATCTTGAGAATGATTTTTGACTCTGGTCCTATCTTCTGGTTCTTAGAGCAGTTCCCATAGCAGCTACCATGGTGAGAAGTATGTCTGGCTGGGAATGTTCTCTGGTGGCATCTCTGGCGACCTTGGAGGGATCCCATTCTCTTGGCTTCACTTTGTGTTGCTATCTCAAAGGCTCTTTGGTCTGCTGCAGCCCTGACCCTGTGGCAGTTCTCTACCAGGGCCTATCCATCTAATCTGGTAGAGAAGGCTATACTCCAAGAGCTTATGTACTCTGTGCCCCTCAGAGTTGGCACTATATAGATGCTGCCAAGACACATGATCCATACTTCAGTTATAGATAGAGGTATACCCATGACAGATGAGGATAACTGTGCTTATATAACTCATGGCCCTTCTCTCAAAAGCATGGCACCCTGGACTGCAAAAACAGCATCCAAGAAGTGGCTGTCTCAAATGCCTCGGCATCTACTGGAGTCTACTCTCTGCTTTTCTTCCATCTGTTCTTCCATCTTCATGTCCTGCAGAGTACCTGGTCTCCTCCTGCCCACACTTACAGTTTAAGGGCTCCTTCATCACACCGTCAGATTTCTTTCCTTGTACCCATTCAAACCACAGTCCTCTGAGAAAAGTCGTTCCCATTGTGGGGGACATGTCATTCCCATTGTGAGGGACAGCTATCTCATGCAACTCAAACATAGGCCCAGTCCTATCCACCTCACAAAATAAAAGGAAAAGAAAATCATACATAAATGGCCTGACAAGAAATGTGCAGTTTATTTTTGTTTGTTTGGCTTTTAGTTGGTTTGACTTTTTTTGTTTGTTTGTTTCTGGTTTTGGTGTTATAATTTGACATAAAAGTTTACCAAGTAGCCTAGGCCACCTAAAAACCCATATTAGCCAAACTTGCTTGGCTCTAGGAAGCATAAACTTTCTGTAGCACTGGGCTTTATGCTATTGTTTCATGAAAGCTTTTACTCTTGTCAGGCATGATGGTGCACAGTTGTAATCCTAGCATTTGGAAGACAGAGACAAGTGAATGCAGAGTGTGAAGCCAGCCACTGCTACACAGTGAGTTCATGCATATACCACATGGCAAGAACTTGTCTTAAAAGAAAAAAAAAAACAAGGAAGTGAACAAAAATACGAATATAACTTCTTTAAACCTAGTCTGGATCTTCAAAAATATTTAAAACATCAATATTTTTAAGAGAAAAAAATAGAAGCTGAAAGAGACAAATAACTGGTCAAATTATACAAACTGCTCTAGCCATGGTGTCATTTCAGGTGACTATAGGAAGCCATTCCACTTTTTATTTTTTTCAGTTTCTTTATCATCACTGTGTTTTCAGGAGTGTCACAACAGAGCCTTTCAGAGAGTTTTGAAACCATTGTTTTTATTGTTTAGTGGTGACTGCAGAATGACATACTTTAAAATACCTACAGTGTGACTCTTCTGGGCACTGGGAAATGAAGTTAGCAGAACAGTACAGTGGCCTTGTATTCAGTACTCACTACCATGAAAATAGTATCCCTTAGCTACAAAAGTCCCCTGTCAGGGCCACTGTGGATGTTTCTCTAATATATATATATATATATATATATATATATATATATATATATATATATATATATAATTTTTGTTTATTTTAAAACAGATATGTTAACCAATGTAGCCTGAATAAGTAAGAAACTCATTTATGAAGACCGGATGGTCATCTATTCCCAGGATTCCTGCTGTAATCAGAAGAGTTAATCTGACACATACTTCATGATGGATATACAGAGCCATCTTTATGCTGCATGATAATTTGGCATAAACACTCAGTAGGTAACCAAAATAGCTATAGTCTGGATACCTTTCACATAGACAAGTCATTTTCTGACTGTTTTATCCTATATTAAGTCTTTAGCAATCAAAACCAGTTTCATCTTGACTTTACTGGAATGGTATATGGCTTCTACTTGCCATTTTACCTAATTCACAATTAGACACAAAGAATGGGACCTTTATCATATGTTGTTTGAATAGGTCTTACTGGGACCAGCCAACCCTCCAGGAGTCCTTCTATAACTCCTATTTGCTCTTATCCTCCATGCCTTCTCTTTCAGCCTAGATAATCTGTAAAGCCTGTCCTGGCTTGATGTTATGGCATAAAAGTCAGGGGCTCTAGGCATTGGTCTAGTATTTGTTTTTGTTTGCTTGTTTTCATGACCTGCAGAATCCCTGACAGAAAGGGAGAATGCAGGGGCTGGCAATGAGGCTGGCTGAGACCAGGCAGGAGAGCACCACCACAGCATCCACATCTCCCAAGATCACATAGGAGTCATGATGTGATTGTAGGTGTAAGAATATTTACTTAAAAGTCTTTCTCTCAAACCAGACATTCCCTAAGAAGACACAAAGCTCCCATTTAATGGTTAGAGATAAAAATCTGAAAATACAAATGCTGAGAGAATTACCATACTGGCTCAAAAAGGGCTGAGTTTCAGGATAAATTTGTTGCTTTGATTTAGAAGGGATTTCAGAGGCAGAAAGCACTTGAGAGAGGAGAAAGTCAGGGAGAGGCATTTTAAGGATGAGTCTGGCTGGATCCCCTAAGGGAAACCTACAGTTACTGCTGTAGGCCTTGCTTTTTAGCTCTGGGAAGTATGTTGTCTGGGTCTTAGACTATCAGGTCACCTTCAGTTGAATGCTGCCTATAAGAAGGAGCTATGAAGAAGCAATTCTCAATAGAAAAAGATGACATATCAGTAAAGTGGGGCTACTTGACATACCCTGCATCATATTTTAGGATGACTGATGAATGCTTTATATAGAATTGGATAGCTGGCCAGAGGTGAGTAGGGGTGGCTTCTCAGATGGAAGTTTATGGAAGTTGCCTGTTATCAGCATGCTTGGGTAAGGAGAGTTATAGACTACAAAAGATCTGGTCCACATCCTATTAGATCAAACACCTCCAGCCAGAGTCACTACAGACATCTGCACCTGGATCTATTAGAAGGGCCAAACTGGCAGTTTTCTAGGAAGCCAGAGATGTAAATATAAAGGTCCTCAAATTTTCTCCCTCTTATCAGTACCATGCCGGTAGAACTGTCATTGACATTAGAACTAGGCTGTTGGTTGTGGGTGGCAACACACCCAAGAGAAAACCAAATACCATTTAAGTCTTGGTTTTCATACAGTCTGACATCAAAGAAATTAGAGATAAAATGAGCCCAGTGAGGCACATTCTCATGTTGTGTTTGCTTCAGAATTGCAAACAGTTCAGTATCCTGAGCTTCACTAGGGCAATTATTCTTTTAGGAAGCAGGATACTAAATACTGTTATTGAAATCACATCCCACAGCTCTGTATCCCAAGGGAAAACATGAGTCTTCAAAACGGTGGATCTTACTGTTTCTGAAAGATAGACTGTTCCTGATGTTCCTCATAATGCTATGCGTCTTTATCAAATAATGGAAAAATTATATACCCATGTAAATACATACCATTTTTAAAAATCTTATACAGGACTTGTTCATCAGAAACAGTCCAGGGATTGGTATACATGTGAGACTGTCAATCTGGGGTTGAAAACTGTGTTCTTGTCCTAAAGCCAAGTGGTGGGGTGCTATGCTCCATTTGCAGCTATGCCTCCAGTACAAGTGGGAAGTGGAAGGATGATGCAGTTCTGGTAAAGGAGGCCAAAGGGACATGTGGACTATGTAGTTACTACACAACTGCTGAAGCAGGAGCAGTGAGATCCAGTGGTTCTCATGCTGGAAATAATCAGTGTGTGTTAGGTAACCCAGACCAAGGAAGAAAAACACAACCTGAACACAACCAGAAGCAGGAGATTCAGTGGTTTTAAGAACCAAGGTTTTGAAGACTCATGTTTTTCATTGAATGTGCAGATTTAGAATCTCCAGCCTCTGAGGCTAAGGAAAGCTGGAAAGGGCACCATCCTCCCTCTTGGAAAAGCACTCTTCTCCTCACTTATTTACTTTGACCTGTTGGATGATTGACAGTGTGAGAAATGAATTATGATAATGTAACTAACAACTAGAACTGTTCTCTGGACGATTTATACATAAACACACAACTATATACTTTCTATTATATTGTGTTATTTATATTAATTACTTTTCTTGTTGCTGTGACAAAACATCCCCCCCCCCCAAAAGCAACTTAAGGAAGGAAATGAATAAGAAAGAAAAAGAGAAGGAGGGGAAGAGGGAGGGAGAGAGGGAGGGAGGGAAGGACAGGGAGACAGACAGAGAGAAACAGAAAGAAATAGAGAGAAAAGAGAGAGAAAGAAAGAGAGAAAATGAGAGGAAAGTAGGTAGAGAGGGAGGAAAGATACTTTGGCTCTTTCTGAGGGTAATAACATGTACACTTATACAATGAAGTACTATTCAGGTATTAAGAAAAAGTATGAAATGTACAGTAAATAAATAAGACTGGAAATAATTAATGTTAGGTATCTCAGAGCCAGGAAGAAAAACACAACATGATGTCTCTTATCTATCCATTATGGCAGAAAAGGCACTGCAGTGGGAGAATAAGGCTGCTAGCCACGTTGGCTTCCCTTTTTTTATTCAGCCTGATACTTCAGTCCAGAGTGGGGTTACTACATTCAGTGTGGGTCTTCCCAACCTTACAGACACACTCAGATGTGTCTCTTGAGTGATTCCAAAAGCAGTCAAGACCAACTATCAGCCCCTAGCCAGTTCTACCTGCAGAGTCTTTCTAAGGGATTCTACCCATGTGGAAGGCAACTATGTCCCCTCCTCCCAGATTTATCCCCAGGATCTTTTTCCACTGAACCCTGTGTGACCCACTCTCCATCCACTCAGAGAATTTTCTTAGCCTTTGCCTCAGTCAACACATTCTAACCAAGTGAAGTATTATCAACTCTTTAAACTGACACTCACACTACTGATGTGAATATTAGTTTCTCCTAAATGAATGAAGTCTCTATAAGGCAAATACTTAATGTCTTCTTCTTAAAGATAAGTAAAGTGCATCACTGAGAGACTCCCTGGTTTCTGTAGGTCCCCTTGGCTTGAAAAGATTAATGGAAATCAGTGTGGAAATACCTGAAAAACAGACACATATATACCATATGATCTAGCTATATCACTTTATGTCATACTATACATACTATACACAAAAAATAAAAATTGATATAGTGACAGGGCGACAGATGGACACACACACACACACACACACCCCACAATGCCGAGTCCTAAAGTGGTATCTCTATCACAACCCTTTCTCCCAAGACTCAGAGATCATTGAAGAGGAAGCAGAAACAGTGTAGGGGCCAGAGGTACTGAAAGAGTAAAGAATGCAGTATTTCCTGAATAGGACAAGGCAGTCGCATATATGGATTCACGGCAGTTGAGACAGCATGGACAAGAACTTCACCAGCTCAAGCAAGACAAAAAATATCATCACAGAGAGAAAATAGGCAGGCTGGCTCAGACCTGCTCTGCCACTGCCAGCTAGCTCACCTAGGGTGGAGTCTTCTGACCTAGATAAGGTCTACTGTTCTGCCACATTTGCAGCTTGCCTCCAAGATGCCACTACCTGTTGAGAGGCTGAATCTGTTCTCCTAACACTATCCTGACAAAGCATTGATCCTCACAAAGCAAGGAGATCCTGGCGTGGTGGGGCATGGTCCCCCTCCCCCTCTATAAGCTCAGACTCTTAAGTACACATTGGCCTTGATCAGAAAACTTGTCTTGACTCATTATTTCTCTCGCAGCCTTTCCCATCCCAAAACCCCATCTTTACTTTCAGGAACCCAGTAACCTGTGGTTGCAGGTGGCTGCAGGGAAGAGCCATTTTCTTTACTGGTGTGCCCCTGGTGGAAAGCCACCCAGTCTTGTGCTATTGTCATTTTCCTAGAAGACACAAAGTTAGGTGTTCAAAGAAGCAGGAATGAATCTAGGAGGGGTGGTGGTAGGATAAATATGATCAGAATAGATTGTGGAAAGTTTTTTGAAGAACTAACTAAAAAAGACTACAACAAAAAGTTTAAAGGTGCTGCTCTGTGAATGTCTAAGACAACAGACAGATTTGTTTGAGTTAATTTTATATCCAGCTACTTCACTGAAGCTGTTTATCAGGTATAGATGTTCTCTGGTGGAGTTTTTAGAGTCACTTATATATACTAACATATCATCTGCAAAGAGTGATATTTTGTCTTCTTCCTTTCCAATTTGTATCCCCTTGATCTCCTTTTGTTGTGGAATTGCTCTGGCTAGGACTTCAAGTACAGGCAACATGGCCACAAGTCAGAGGAAGGGACAGAGGTGACTCAGCATCTCATTCTTTTCAAAATGTTTAAATAGTGAAGCCAAGTTTGAAGAACGTATTTCAAGCCTCATGAGCTTTATCACACTGTAGCATAAGATGAATATTTGTGAAGTGATATAACATGTGGCCACATATGTGTTTGTGTGTTCATATATGTATGTTCATAATGGCCAGCATTTACTTGTCTATAAGTGGTGATAACAAGTTGTATATAGTTGTTGACATGAATGTGTGTCCTTGCACAGGTGTGCACATACATATGGGGGCCAGAGGTCAATGCTTTTCCTCAATCACTATATACATTTCTTTTTTTTTTTTTTTTAAGACAGAGCCTCCTGATGATGTTGAAGCTGTGGATTTGGCTAGATCATCTGGCCAATAAGCATCAAGGATTTGCTTTTCTTGATTCCTTACACAGCATTGGCTGTAATCACATGCCTCAGTACCTCCACTCTGTTTTGTTTTGTTTTGTTTTGTTGTTTTTTAACATGGGGTCTGGACATCCATACTAAACATACTAAACAGACACTTTACTGATGGAGCCATCTCCTTTGTCTACCATTCTTAATCAACACAGAAAAATAGGTGGTGAATTTCTAGTCAAGAATACTAGCAAAATGAAAATTTATTTAGAATAATTTTGGAAGACAAAATTTGACAGAGCTCATGCTTCTAATTTTGTTGCTTGCCTAAACTCATTTTCAGGTTAGGATGAGACCAGTGAGAGAGGCCTTCTCTCCTCTAACCTAAGATTTGTAGTCCAGGCCAGAGATATGATCTCTGTAACCCAGAGATCATGCTGACAGATGTGGCCTTAGTTCTCACCCATTATCATTTATAAGTATAACATTGTATGCATGCAGGACACTGGCCTGGAAGATGGTATCCTAGCAAGAATAGCTTTCCCAACAATTGGGAGCCAGTGAACCTTCATATACATTAGAGCAAAAAGAAAAACAAAAAGTCCCTGGGTAGCAAGTAGAAAGATGAATTTCCCCTTCTTTTGACCCTTCTTTCCTCCTCAAAGGGTTAAGTATATGGAGGAAGGAACTGCTCCACTCTGCCTCTTTGCTTGGTGGGAACTATTAAATTACTGCTGGATGTTTCTGATTATAACACACAGCAGTGCCTGTGGGACCCTGGGGCCACATGTGCGCCATCAGCCTGCCTGGGCCTGTTAGATAGCCCACATTTGCTTGTGGGTGCCTCTGTGGCACCAAAACAGAGTGGGGTTTTTATTTCAAGCACAAAGATGAGAGCTAGTGCTGGCAAGAGGGCAGGAAACGGGCTATAAAACCCGAGCTGACCGGCTTAGTGGAGCCAGGACGCTGGGGGCTGCTTAACTGCTCTGAAATGAAAAAGTTTCGGGGGTTTTCATGAAATCCCATAGGCGCCCTTGCCAAGCCTCAAATATTAGATAGAATTACATAGCTTCTAATCCCTCCCTTCTCCCCAAGCCATGTGTCTTATTTTTTCTGGATGTTTGTACCCAACTTCAGGCCCGGTAGGAGAAAGGTTAAGAGAATGAGGGCCAAGGCACCCAGAGGGTGTATCCTGACTACTTTCCTGCCAAGAGTCTAGTAATATCCACAGTGTGGCGCTGTGACGAGACTCTCCACAATAATGATCAGTGCTACTCACTGTGTCAGGAGCTCTGGAAACATTTACAAAGAAAGTGTTTCGCCAGAGATCTAGGGTAACCACACAACTCAGCCATTGCTGCATGACTGGGTGGTTGCTCCATGTCTTTCATTAGAACCTCAAAGGGCTCTAAAAAAAACAACGATAGGGAGTCGGGGATGGGTGGAGAGATGACCCAGGAGTTAAGGGTACTTATTGCTCTTGCAGCAGAGGGCTCAGGTTCAGTTTCCAGCTTCCACACGGTAACTAACAGCAACCTATGATTCTTGTTCCAGAGGATCCAATGCCATCAGCAGTCACCGTGCACAGCTGGTACACATGTATGTGTGAAAGCAAAAACAATCATACATATAAAAAAAATGAAGGAATGTATATAAAAAATGTACATAACAACAACAAAAAAGAAATGTTCAGAAGTAATGGCAGAACAAGCAGGAGCGTAATGCAGCGAGAGGTTTTCTGTGGGAGAGGAGTACTTTAGGGAATGCTGAAAGGGCTGCTGGGATGGCATACTGGATGGCAAAATATGGGAGCATTCCTTATCTGACCTCACTCGGTGGGGAGCAGCTGAGTAATTGAGGAAAGGAAACCTGGCTCAAATGCATAAATAATTAACCAAATGAGTCATGAGTCACAGAGGTCTGGTCTACAGGGCTGTTAGCAGACCAGTAGAGGAGACATGAGAAGGCAGGGGCAGTGCGGCAGCTACACTTGCTACACAGTGTGATACTTTAGAGATCTCTGGTATTCTGATTATTCTGTATTAGTGATCTCAGGTTTCTGGCAGGTAGAGTGAATCTGCTCACCTCCTGGTGAGCTGGCTTCCTCCTGTTGATTGGGCTCTGTTTGACTGCGTTATGCAGCCAAAGTATTGAAACCTTAGAAGGCTTAAGTGTGGAGGCCAGCCCAGAAAGTGCTTGCCTGTGAGTGATGGAGAGTCTTCCACTTTCCAAATTATTCTTAGAAGACAAGCTTTCATTTTACTCGGGCTCCAAGTAATACAATCGGTACCCATGATAGGAAGATGGGGAGAACACAGATGGCACAGTGTACGGAAGCAAAGTCTACGTGCATGTAAGCTGTTCCACACTCATCACTGGGAACCAGAGGTCCTTGTTTTTCTAGTTTCCTGAGCTTAATGAGTACTGAATTTGGAGGCTCCCTTTACTCCCACGCATACACGAACACTGGCAATGGCTTCCAGGACAGAATATTTGCTACTGTTCTTAGAAAGAGATTCTGTGACATGGGTCTAAGGTATTCTGATATCTCATGCCATGGCTCTGATGATGGTCATCTCATCCCCTACTTCTCCCTACTTCTCTGAATTCTCACTGCTCTGTCCTTTGTGTATTTATAATTAAGTAGTATTGCTTTTTCTAGACTACTCTGTGGTCTCTTTATGGCTTGCTTGATGAAAGGTATTACTGTTGAGAGCACATGTTAATGTAAGACTCCAGGGAGCCTTAGCTTACTGGGGAACCCCTGAGTGAACCACATGGAGCCAGGATCTATGCAAAAAGCCAGAGGAATTTATTGTTCCAGTGCACTGGGGTCATCCCAGCCTGGAAGAAGAGGCAGTGATCACCAGCACCAGTTCGGTGAGTTTTTATATGGTTTCCAGGAGCATCAGCAACTAGGCACAATATGACTGGCAGAACAGTGCACCCTTTAAACTGATTGATCTTTAGGGAATGATGTGGCAACAGTCAGTCCAGCGGAATGTGTCCCCACTCGAAGGTTGGTTTCTGCCCTGTAGTCTGAGAAATGCTAATTAGCCTTTCCCTTCCAGAGGGGTGAGTGTTTCATGACCTTCCCAAAGTTCCTGAGCTGACATTTTCATTGTGAGAGAGAATGAATAGGCTATGTGCCTAGAGGATGGTAATAGTGCACCTAATCCATAAGAAGTCCCTCTGTGAGGGATGTAAGAAAGCTGCAATCTTGTGGCATATCATTTTCATGGTTGCCTCTTGTTGGATTTCCAGCATGTTTGTTTACAAGTAAGAGTAGTAGTTAACCTTAAGGTCTAGGAGAAGATGCCATGCACACAAAGAAGAAGGCAAAACAGGCAGGAGGTTGTATTGGGGGAGGGGGTTGGAGAACAACTTTTCAGGTCCTGAGTGAGATGAGATATTCCTGACATCTTTAGAACCTGTTTTCTACTTTTTAAGCACTTAACCTGTCCTTGTGGCCTTCCATACAACATTCTATATAGCTCCTTACTGGAGCATCAAGCAGAGAAATATAAGGAGCCACAGCTTTCTGCACATCCATGTAGTAACTTAGAAGTCAACTTCTTGCTCTATAGTTAGATGGTTGCAAGGAGCAGATAAATAAAGAGACAACTTGCAGGGACACTGCAGGCCCTTCTACCATAGCTTGTCTATTTTAACCTCCCAGAAATATTCATATATGCTACTGATTGTCAATTTCTTACATGTGGAAACTGCAACCTGACCACACAGTTAACATTGACGGATACAAGTTTCTTAGTTGATTAGAGTTGGAATTAGGTCTTCTTTGAAGGTCTGATAGAACTCTGCACTAAACCCATCTGGTCCTGGGCATTTTTTGGTTGGGAGACTATCAGTGACTGTTTCTATTTCTTTAGGGATATGGGACTGTTTAGATTGTTAATCTGATCCTGATTTAACTTTGGTACCTGGTATCTGTCTAGAAAATTGTCCATTTCACCCAGGTTTTCCAGTTTGGTCAAATATAGCTTTTTTAGTAGGATCTGATGATTTTTTTTTTTTTTTTTGGATTTCCTCAGATTCTGTTGTCATGTCTCCCTTTTCATTTCTGATTTTGTTAATTAGGATACTGTCCTGTGCCCTCTAGTGAGTCTGGCTAAGGGTTTATCTATCTTGTTGATTTTCTCAAAGAACCAGCTCAAAGTTGGGTTGATTCTTTATATAGTTCTTTTTGTTTCTATTTGGTTGATTTCAGCTGTGAGTTTGATTATTTCCTGACTTCTACTCTTGGGTGATTTTGCTTCCATTTGTTCTAGAAGTTTCAGGTATGCTATCAAGCTGCTAGTGTATGTTCTCCCCCAGATTCTTTTTGGAGGCATTCAGGGCTATGAGTTTTCCTCTTAGGACTGCTTTCATTGTGTCCCTTAAGTTTGGATATGTTGTGCTTTCAATTCCATTAAACTCTAAAAAGTCTTTATTTTCTTTCTTTATTTCTTCCTTGACAAAGTTTTCATTAAGTAGAATGTTGTTCATCTTCCACATGTATGTGGGCTTTCTATTATTTATGTTGTTATTGAAGATCAGCCTTAGTCTGTGATGATCGGATAGGATGCATGAGATTATTTCAATATTTTTGTATATGTTGAGGCCTGTTTTGTGAACGACCGATTATCTGGTCAATTTTGGAGAAGGTACCATGAGGTGCTGAGAAGAAGGTACATTCTTTTGTTTTAGGATAAAATGTTATATAGATATCAGTTAAAACAATTTGTTTCGTGACTTCTGTTACTTTCACTGTGTCTCTGTTTAGTTTCTGTTTCCAGGATCTGTCCATTATTGTGAGTGGGCTGTTGAAGTCTCCCACTATTAGTATGTGCAGTGCAATGTGTGCTTTAAGCTTTACTAAAGTTTCTTTAATGAATGCCCTTGCATTTGGAGCATAGATGTTCAGAATTGACAGTTCATCTTGCTAAATTTTACCTTTGATGAGTATGAAGTGTCCCTCCTTATCTTTTTTGGTAACTTTAGGTTGAAAGTCAATTTTATTCAATATTAAAATGGCTACTCGAGCTTGTTTCTTGGGTCCATTTGCTTGGAAAATTGCTTTCAAGCCTTTTTTTTAACTCTGAAGTAGTGTCTGTCCTTGTCACTGAGGTGGGTTTCCTGTATGCAGAAAAATGTTGGGTTCTGATTATGTATTGAGTCTGTTAGTCAATGCCTTTTCATTGGGGAATTGAGTCCATTGATATTAAGAGATATTAAGGAAAAGTCATTGTTGCTTCCTGCTATTTTTGTTGTTATAATTAGAATTTTATTCACGTGGCTATCTCCTTTTAGGTTTGTTGAAAGAGTACTTTCTTGCTTTATGTAGAGAATAGTTTTCCTCCTTGTGTTGGAGTTTTCCCTTTATTATCCTTTGAAGAGCTGGATTTGTGGAAGGATATTGTATGAATTTGGTTTTGTCATGGAATACCTTGGTTTCTCTTTCTATAATAATGGAGAGTTTTGCTGGGTATAGTAGCCTGGCCTAGCATTTGCTCTCTCTTTCTCTCTCTCTCTCTCTCTCTCTCTCTCTCTCTCTCTCTCTTTTGAGACAGGGTTTCTCTGTATAGCCCTGGCTGTCCTGGAACTCACTTTGTAGACCAGGATGTCCTTGAACTCAGAAATTCGCCTGCCTCTGCCTCCCTAGTGCTGGGATTAAAGGTGTGTGCCACCACGCCCGGTGCATTTGTGTTCTCTGTATGACATCTGCCCAGGATCTTCTGGCTTTCATAGTCTCTGGGGAGAAGTCAGGTGTAATCTGATAGGTCTGCCTTTATATGTTACTCTATTCTTTTTCCTTATTGCTTTTAATATTCTTTCTTTGTTTTGTGCATTTGGTGTTTTGATTATTATGTGATGCGAGGAATTTTATTTTTCTGGTCCAAACTTTTTGGAATTCTGTAAACTTCTTGTATGTCCATGGGCATCTCTTTCTTTAGGTTGGGGAAGTTTTCTTCTATAATTTTTTTGAAGATATTTACTGGCCCTTTAAGTTGGAAATCTTCCTTCTCATCTATACCTATTATCCTTAGGTTTGGTCTTCTCATTGTGTCCTGTATTTCCTGGATGTTTTGGGTTAGGATCTTTTTGCATTTTGCATTTTCTTTGATTGTTGTGTCAATGTTTTCTATGATGTCTTCTAAACCTTAGATTCTCTCTTCTATCTCTTGAATTCTGCTTGTTATGCTTGCATCTATGGCTCCTGTCTTCTTTCCTAGATTTTCTATTTCCAGAGTTTTCTCCCTTTGTTATTTCTTTATTGTTTCTACTTCCAATTTTAGATCCTGGATGGTTTTGTTCAATTCTTTCACCTGTTTGGATATGCTCTCCTGTATTGTTTCAAGGGAGTTATTTATAGTCCTCCATCATCATCATGAGAAATGACTTTAGATCCATATCTTGCTTTTCTGGTGTGATGGTGCATCCAGGACTTGCTATGGTAGGAGTATTGGGTTCTGATGATGCCAAGTATCCTTGATTTCTGTTGCTTCTGTTCTTAAGCTTGCTTCCCACCATCTGATTATCTCAAGTGCTTCCTGCCCTCGATATATCTGATTGGATCCTGTCCTTTATTTCCATCTGAGTCAGAACTTCTCAAAGTCTAGCTTTCTCTGTGATGCTGTCATTCTGGTATCCTGTGATGCTGAGATTCTGGGTATGTCATAGTTCTTGGCAGTCAAGCTTCCTCTGATAACCTGAGATCTTGGTGTGACTAAGCTCCTGGGTCTTGGGAGATCCTGGGTGTGTGAGAGCACCTGGAAGTGGTACCTCCTGTGGGGACTTTGGGGCTGTCTGCTGAGTTCTAAACCAAAGTAGACCAAGGCTGACAAGAAGGAATCTGAGCCACTGATCAGGCAGGGTTCCTGTTTCTGTCTTTCAGCTGTCCCCAGGCACCCTCGGTTCTATTGGAATAGATGTTGTGTTCCACTCACCAGTGATTCTAAGACCCTTGGAATGCTAGGGTGCCTGTGGGTTGGAGAGTCCTCTGGAGACCATGGGACTGCCCGCTGAGTTCAGGTCCAAGGTGGCCCAGTCAATATAATATATTTTAAAAATGAGTTGAATCACACACACACACACACACACACACACACACACACACACACACAATAAGTTTTAACAAATTAAGATGACTTATGTTTGGTTTTTAGTATAAGCTCTTTGTTATAAATTTAAGGACCCATTTTTGGTATTTTGATCTTATAGATTTTTAACCATCCCCAATGAACTTACCAATCCTGAGATAGAGTCTACATCATAGTTTTAAGATATTTTAAAAAAAGCAGAATGCAGAGAAATTTTAGGCATAAAAGATTTTTAAGAGTGGGGATTAGAAAAATCTTTGCAATAAAAGATTTTTGGAAATGTAGAACAGAACAAGTTTATATATAATAAGTTTGGGGATCATTTGTGTAGTGTCAGTGGTTGTTACCATATGAGAGAATTTGAAAATTGAATGTGCTAATCTTTGGCTGTTGTTCTGTGCTGAGGCTAAGCTCTTTTTCATCACATGGCAAGGGACATTTCTGAGTCCAAGGAGGAAGAGAGAAAGGGTTGCAACATAAAATTTTGCTGAAGGGAATTTCTATAAGCTCCAAGAGGGAGCTGAGAGAGAGCCCATAGTGGTTCAGACACACTGCAAGAGGAGACAGCTATGAGCACTTAAGGAAGAGAGAGCAGACAGCTCTGAGGTGGGACAGGAAAACTTAAGAGGGAGCTGAGAGAAGAAGCTGTGGGACTGCAGGGCAGAGCTGAGAGGTATCTTATTGGTTCCTAGGGAGAGGTGGGAGAGAAAGCTAGTTAAACTGAGGTGGATAAAATGTCTTTATGACAAGAATTTCTATAGGGGCATCCCTAAGCAGAATGGGAAACTTGTCAGAGATGAAAGTGTTACAAATCCTAGAGAAAAGGAATTCCTTGTGATTGGGGCCTCATGGGGGTAAGGGGAGTTTTCTGCCATACTGGTGTAGCTTTTCTAGTAATAACAAACAAACCCGACAGCTTAGCTTGACAGTTATCCAGCAGACAGAGATGAGAAACAAGGTGCTATATGTTCTTAAGAAAGAATAGTGCTCAGGTGGGTTCCTTGAGAGGGTATAGAAGGCTCTAGCAGCTAGGGAGACACTTATGATATAGACAAAAGAAGGACTGGTTAGGGCACATGGAGAGAAAATGTAGCTGAGAAGCTAGACTCTAGAACTTGGCTTTAAATTTGATGGATGGCAGGTGCCCAGCAGAAACAAATGATTGGTTCATGCTGCAGGGAGTCAGATCAGCAGCTTGATTTGAAGTAGCTTAGTTTCTTGGAAGAGAATTCATATATGCCAATCATGGGACTTCAGCACCAAATGAATGAACAACAAAAATAAAAAGTGAAAAAGAGAGGGCATGATTGTTCCTAGGCATTGTGGAGGTTTGCTGTAGATAAAATGGAGAACATAACCAGAGGCAGAAACATCTAAGAGAGTCCATAGTGAACAGGATCCTGAGCCAGGCTTTGTGAGGAGAGGGAATAAGGGAGAGATAAGTCAGGAGACCAAGAGACCAGGAAGCCAAAAGAAATGATTCATGTAGCCTAATGGATTATATTGGGAAGGGCTGCAGAAGAAGAGCACCCCAGCCAGTGGGCTAGATAGTTCAGAATAGGGGATGGGGTTACCCTGTAAGAGGTAGGGACTGAGCAATTCTGGGAGAACTTGTTGGCCATTTCTACTTTGATATATTAAATAGACACCTCATTTAATCAATTGGCTCCAGGTTTGAGACCTAACAAAACTTAGTGTATTTCAGATAAACACACACCATAGGACAGAAAAAAAAAGAAGAAGGAAAAAGAAAAGAAAACAAAAGAAAACAAAAAGTTCACATCCTTCCCTGTAGATCTCTGAATGTAGGTGTTAGAAGCCAGCCTCTAGGACTGAAAAAGAAAAAGACACCAATGGAAAATGGCATGTGACAGTTGTTTTAGGTAGGAAGTTATGAGGAAAAGATGACCTAGATTTTCATTACTTTCTATTTGAACCCGAGGAATATAACCAATTCTTAGATCATACCCTGCCTTACAATCCCCACTACAGAACTGTTGGCATCAGCGTGCTTAGGACTGAAGTTCTAAGTGTGCTGTCTTTTCTAGCAATGAGTGGAGGATGGCAGTATAGAAGTTCAATGTCGGGAGTTGGATGCACAAAAGAAGTTGAGGAGGTTATCAACACAAACAATGTCTGCTTATTTTATTTGTATATTCAAAAGCTTAAATTTGCATAGTGATTTTTGTAAATGGAAAATTTAAATGTGCTGTATTCCTGCTTATCTTGAGGTACTAAATCCATAACAAATTAAAAGCTTTGATGATGTGTTTCTCGAAACTTGCTACCTATCAGCTGGCTGACTGTTCCTTTGTCTACCTGGATAGAAATTGTAAGTAGGCAAGAAGCTCCATGAATTCTGGACCCTGGCAGGTTTCATTTCTTTTGGTGTTCTAGCAGCAAGTAGTGGTACTCAACAAGCAGAAGTTGTGTCAAGTGGTGCTTTCTAGCATGATAATCCTGGGAAGACCTCCTACCTAAAAACCTCATAGTCTCCCTGAAGGCTGAAGGTGTGGTCAGTTAAATCCTGGGTGGGATCATCTTGAGCTTCGGCCCTGTAGACCTGATAGCACGCACTTGAGAACTCTCCCCTTTCTGGCCCCTTAACTGTGTTGTTTCGACTCCTTGATCTCTTTTACTTTCCTTTCTACTCTAGCTACTCTTGAAGAGTTCAGTTGCTTCTTCAGTTGTAAGTGGCATTTGTCAAGAATTTAAAGTCTGCTTCTTTCCGATAGCATTTGGGGATGGTATTCAGGCAGACTCAACAGGAAGGCCTGGGCCTAGCATCAGTCCTGCTGATGGCTCCAAATCAACTACTCATACTGATGATAAGTGGCTGAGAATTCTAAAAGGCCATTTATTCAGCACTGAAGTGGAGAACACTAGGTCTACTGTTGCTAAACTGAGGCTGGGGCCCAGGAACTGATCATGAGTAATTGAAAGGCTGTTCAGGATCCCAGCCTTAGATGTCAGCATCTGGGAACACATCATGAGCTTCTAGAACATCTGCAAGTGTTTTTGGTTTTGTTTTAATTGAACCCACTTGGCAAATACTTCATCAATAAGCCATCTCCATTCTTCTTTAACTCTTTATCTGGAAGCAGGGTCTCTCCAAGATGCCTATACTGACTTTGAATAAGACCAAGACAACCTTGAACTTTAGATCTTCCTGACTCAGCTCCCTGATTAGATGGTATTACATGTCTATTTGACCATTTGTGAGTGCCCAAATAGAATGGTCAATCAAGTAGGCAGGTAGCAGTAGGAATAACTGGAGGGTGTCTATGTAATGGAAAGCAAGAGAACAGAGAGAAGAACTCTGTCTATCTCTTGTGATAAACACCATGACCAAAATCAACATGGGAAAGAAAGGGTTAATTTCATTTTATAGTTCACACTCTATCATGAAGTTACATCAGGCAGAAAATGATGCAGAGGTCATGGAAGAATGATGATCCATGGTTTGCTCAGCTTGGGTTTTCATATAACACTGAATTGCCCAGGGTTGGAATTACTTACATAGGACTAAGATCTTTCACATCAATCATTAATCAAGAAAACAGCTCACAGACATGTCCACAAGCCAATCTGATGGAGGTAACTTCTCAACAGATATTCCCTCTTCCAAGACATGTCTAGGCTTGTACCAAGTTTACAAAACCTTGAGTTCTTTCATAGTTTTCTGGTGTGTAATGCATACAATAAGAACATATAGTCTAGATAGGCCTGTGTACAGGCTGGGGAAGTTAGCATGGGTTGTTGTGCACATAATTTCTAGTTGTGTTTTCTCTGCTATGCTTATTTGAAAAGGTGTGAAAATCAGGGCTGTTAGATTTTTGTCTTTTGCTATGCATTTAAATGCTAAATACTGACACTCAAGGCCTGGTTACTCCCAAGTTCAAGAGAATTTGCACATAGACACAAGTGGTGCTATGTAACCTTGCCCCTCAAGTTATTCCAGATTGGTGAGTAAAGATACCAACAGCCTAGATCTGGGCAGAATTTGAGATAGGCAGAGTTTGGGTTCCCAGGCTTGGGGTCTGGAGAGAGACCAAGAAAAGAGAGGGAAGAAGATGAGAAAGGAGAAGTAGCCATGCGGTAGGTGAGTCACGAAAATGCATTAATGCTTATTGCCTTAATGACTTATTATAAATATAAAGGTTATATATCTTTTATCTGGGAAGTAAATGAACAAAGGCAGGGTAGAAACATCCAATTGACTTGAGATTAAATATCTACTACAACACAGGGCTATACAAATAAAGACAGTCTGTAGATAAAAGTGTTGTCCTAGTCTAAGGGTTGTGTCATGGTGCAGCTATGCTGTCAGGTTACAATGGTCAGTGGCCAGCAGCTAAGGATTTCTAGATGATACTTGTAAAAGTTCCCTAGTGGAGACTAGCTATGAAAGAGTAGTAAACTAATATAAGGAACTGAACCGCTGGCCCTAGCTACGGGGCAAGCCTTTCCTGGAACAATCACAGAATAGCCCAACGCCCTCTGAATGTCTGTGGAATGTCTCAAAGCCCTAGGAGGTTGCCTAAGGTAGCACATGACTTAATTGTTAGGTAGATTGCCCCCACCCCCTCTTGTCTCCTACCTGGGTATCTTGCTGATGTTTAAACTAGCCAATCATGTGAAACCGCGCCAATTTCCCCAACCCCCCTACTCTATTGTTATAAAAGCTCCTGATTTTCCAGCCATGAGGTCGACCCCCCCTGTCCCCTGTGTGGGATACAGGTCGTCCTGGAGCTCCGATTAAAAATCCCTCTTGCAGTTGCATCAAGGTCTCTCATGGGTTCTTGGGATTCGCGAACAGCCCGTGTTTAAAATAGGGGTATTTCTGGTTTGATCTTACATTTGGTGCATTGGCCAGGAAATTCGTGACACCCCAGGACGCCACCACGCCCGGCTCAAAGCTCCTGATTTTTGAGCCACGAGGTCGACCCCCCTGTCCCCTGTGTGGGATACGGGTCGTCCAGGAGCTCCGATTAAAAATCCCTCTTGCAGTTGCATCAAGGTCTCTTGTGGGTTCTTGGGATTCGCGAACAGCCCGTGTTTAAAATAGGGGTATTTCTGGTTTGATCTTACAGCTCTATGTTTTGGTCTAATTAATGGCTTTCCGTCCATAGTGAGAGCACTTGTTAAACTTTTAAGCTTTACCCTGCTGCCATTTTGTGCTCCAGCTCAGCCTACACTACACTGGATCTGATGTCATAAAGCCCAGAAGAGTGTCCCAGTTGACTCTACAGCCAGGCCTGTCTGCTTTCATAGCTTGAGAAGAGGTGTTTGAACCAATCATAGCTCCTTTTATCAACCAGTCACAACCTTGCCTTTTAGCACCTTGCAGTCATTATGACTTGTNTGCTGCCATTTTGTGCTCCAGCTCAGCCTACACTACACTGGATCTGATGTCATAAAGCCCAGAAGAGTGTCCCAGTTGACTCTACAGCCAGGCCTGTCTGCTTTCATAGCTTGAGAAGAGGTGTTTGAACCAATCATAGCTCCTTTTATCAACCAGTCACAACCTTGCCTTTTAGCACCTTGCAGTCATTATGACTTGTGCTTTTGACCAGTTATGGACTTGTAGCACTAAAGGCCAGAAGTCACTTCATCAAGGGAAAGTGCTTCAATCTGAGGTGAAATGGTTCATCAAAGCTAATAATCACAAAATATTGGGTATAAATATGTTTCAAATATGTGTCTTAAGTATGCAGGTCTGTTGAGATCTTTTTGAATATCTGGTAATTATATAATCAATTTATTTTATCCCATAGTCTTTGATTATCTCCACAAAAATGATCATCAGAAAAACTTTTCACAATATAAACTGAAAAAACATATTGGCAGTAACTAATTTTAGCACATTACCAGTGTTTTACATGTGTTATATACCCAGGGAAAGGTAAGGTCCTTTCTTTTTGTCCCAAATGCACAATTTTCCAACACTTTACCTGTGTTTTCTTTTAACTTAGCCAAGGATGAAGAGGAATGAGCTTAATGTTGTGAAAACCAGGATAATAGAGCTGAAATATTAAGTCTGAAACTGAAGTTCAGAATCTCAGTTGTGTACAGCAAAAAGCAACATTGATGCAAGTTATGTTGATTTCAAATAAATTACTTCTGTGAGCTCTTTTGGAGCCTTGAGTAATTTTAGTGTTGGAAGAGCCTAGGAAACATCATTTGTTTTTCCAGCAGAGGCCAAGAACATCTGCAGATTTTCACTGGACCGCTCTGTGCACCTTCCTGCTAAAAGCAGCGGCATTGACAGCGCTGACATTGGGTATTAAACATAGATAGTGGAGATGAGATAAAGCGTAACTTCCTTTTCATTTGCAAAAGTTTGGTGACCAAATGCCTTATTTTTAAAATAATGCTTATCTTCCAGTATTATTTCACTTGAGATGTTATTTTTCTTGGGACAGTAAATGTACAATGCTTTCAGCTTCTTTGGAGGGAGAACTTGCTCCATTTCTAGACAAAATGAGCATCCCCAGAAGGGTCATTCGATCCTCATTCTTCTTTTAGCCTGGAGACGAGCTGGCAGCAGGCCCCAGGAGAGGACATCCCATATCTCTCTCTCCCAACTACACACACTTTTAAAAAAAATTTGTTTTTAGTTGAACAAAGAGGTCCTGAAAGCTTGCCGTCCTGTGAAAGCTTGACACTCGAATTTAGCTTGTATGTTCTGGGGAGGACTTTTAGGCACATTTGGAACACACCAAGCAGCATTTAGAAACTTACCTAGAGTATAAGAAGTTGGAGTATGTTTAATTGTTCTTCATGTCATCACAAACATGGAAACCTCTTATGCCTGTATGTTACTCTTTGCTTTTATTTTATTTTTATTTTTATTTTTACTTTTTTTTAATCTTGACATTTTTATTTAAAAAATTTTTTATTATATATTTTCTTAATTTACATTTCAAATGCTATCCCAAAAGTTTTCTCTCCCCTCTCCCTCCCCTGCTCCCCTGCCCACCCATTCCCACCTCTTGGCCCTGGTGTTCCCCTGTATTGGGGCTTATAAAGATTGCAATGCCAAGGGGCCTCTCTTCCCAATGAAGGCCGACTAGGCCATATTCTGCTACATATGCAGCTAGAGACACTAACTTTGGGGGTTCTGGTTAGTTCATATTGTTGTTCCTCTTATAGGGTTGCAGACCCCTTCAGCTCCTGGGGTTCTATCTCTAGTTTCTCCATTGTGGGCCCTGTGTTCCATCATATAGATGACTGTGAGCATCCACCTCTGTATTGGCCAGGCACTGGCACAGCCTCACATGAGACAGCTATATCAGGTCCCTTAAGCAAACTCTTGCTATCCTACGCAATAGTGTCTGAGTTTAGTGAATGATTATGGGATGGATCCCCCGGTTGGATAGTCTCTGGATGGTTAATCCTTTTGTCTTAGCTCTAAACTTTGTCTCTGTAACTCCTTTCATGGGTATTTTGTTTCCTATTCAAAGGAGGAATGAAGTATCCACACACTGGTCTTCCTTCTTGATTTTCTTGTGTTTTGCAAAATGTATCTTGGGTATTCTAAGTTTCTGGGCTAATATCCACTTATCACTGAGTGCATATCCAATGACTTCTTTTGTGATTGGGTTACCTCATTAAGTATGATATCTTCCAGATACATCCATTTGCTAAAGAATTTCATAAATTCATTTCTTAAATAGCAGAATAGTACTCCATTGTGTAAATGTACCACATTTTCTGTATCCATTCCTCTGTTGAGGGACATCTGGGTTCTTTCCAGCTTCAGGCTATTATGAATAAGGCTGCTATGAACATAGTGGGACATGTGTCCTTTTTACCAGTTGGAACATTTTCTGGGTATATGCCCAGGGGAGGTATTGCTGGATCCTCCAGTAGTACTTTGTCCAATTTTCTGAGAAAAGGCCAGACTGACTTCCAGAGTGGTTGTACAAGCTTGCAGTCCCACCAGGAATTGAGGAGTGTTCCTCGTTCTCCACATACTTGCCAGCATCTGCTGTCACCTGAATTTTTAATCTTAGCCATTCTGACTGGTGAAAGGTGGAATCTCAGTGTTGTTTTGATTTGCATTTCCCTGATGATTAAGGATGTTGAACATTTTTTCAGGTGTTTCTCAGCCACTCAGAATTCTTCAGTTGAGAATTTTTGTTTAGCTCTGAACCCCATTTTTTAATGGGGTTATTCGTTTTTCTGGAGTCCAACTTCTTTAGCTCTTTTTTTTTTCAACTTTTATTAGATATTTTCTTCATTTACATTTCAAGTGTTTTCCAGAAAGTTCCCTATACCCTCCCCCCTCCCGGCCCTGCTCCCCTACCCATCCGCTCCCACTTCTTGGCCCTGGCGTTCCCCTGTATTGGGGCATATAAAGTCTGCATGACCAAGGGGCCTTTCTTCCCACTGATTGCCAACTAGGCCATCCTCTTCTATATATGCAGCTAGAGACATGAGCTCAGGGAGTACTAGTTAGTTCATGGTTATTCTTCCACCTAGAGGGTTGAAGACCCCTTCAGCTCCTTGGGTACTTTCTCTAGCTCCTTTTTCCTTGGGAACCCTGTGTTCCAACTAATAGCTGACTGTGAGCTTCCACCTCCATGTTTGCCAGGCATTGGTATAGTTTCCCCTGAGACAGCTATATCCGGGCCCTTTCAGCACTATCTTGATGGCATATGCTATAGTGTCTATGTTTGGTGGCTGATTGTGGGATAGATCCCTGGCAGCCTCAGTCATTGGGTCCATCCTTTGGATTCAGCTTCACACATGATCTCTGTAACTCTTTCAATGTGTGCTTTGTTCTTAATTCTAGGAAGGGGTGACGGGTCCACATTTTGATCTTCCTTCTTCTTGAGTATCATGTGTTTAGTAAATTGTATCTTAGGTTTCTGGGCTAATAATCACATATCAGTGAGTACATGTTATGTGAGTTCTTTTGTGAATGGGTTACTTCACTCAGGATGATGGCCTCCAGATCCATCCATTTGCCTAGGAATTTCATATATTTATTGCCTTTAATAGCTGAGTAGCACTCCATTGTGTAAATATACCAAATTTTTTGTATCCATTCCTCTGTTGAGGGACATCTGGGTTCTTTCCAGTTTCTGGCTATTATGAATAAGGCTGCTATGAACATAGTGGAACATGTGTCCTTGTTACCAGATGGAATATCTTCTGAATATATGCCCAGTAGAGGTATTGCAGGATCTTCTGGTAGTACTATGTCCAATTTTCTGAGAAACCGCCAACTGATGCAGAGTGGTTGAACCAGCTTGCATTCCCATCAATAATGGAGGAGTGTTCCCCTTTCTCAGCATCCACGCCAGCATATGTCACCTGAATTTTTGATCTTAGCCATTCTTACTGGTGTGAGGTGGAATCTCAGGGTTGTTTTGATCTGCATTTCCCTGATGATTAAGGATGTTGAACATTTTTTCAAGTGATTCTCAGCCATTCGGTATTCCTCAGTTGAGAATTTTTTGTTTAACTCTGTGCCCCACTTTTTAATGGGGATATTTGATTTTCTGGTGTCCACCTTCTTGAGTTCTTTATATATATTGGATATCAGTCCCCTATCTGATTTAGGATTGGTAAAGATCCTTTCCCAATCCATTGGTGGCCCTTTTGTCCTGTTGACAGTATCTTTTGTCTTACAGAAGCTTTGCAACTTTATGAGGNTTTTTTTTTTTTTTTTGTAGGAACTCAGAGCTATGAATTTACCTCTCAGGAATGCTTTCATTGTGTCCCATAAATTTGGGTATGTTGTGGCTTCATTTTCATTAAACTCTAGAAAGTCTTTAATTTCTTTCTTTATTCCTTCCTTGACCAAAGTATCATTGAGTAGAGTGTTGTTCAGTTTCCAAGTGAATGATGGTGTCCTGCTACTTATGTTGTTATTGAAGAGCAGACTTAGTCCATCGTGGTCTGATAGGATGCATGGGACAATTTCAATATTTTTGAATCTGTTGAGGGCTGTTTTGTGGCCAATTATGTGATCAATTTTGGAGAAGGTGCCATGAGGTGCTGAGAAAAAGGTATATCCTTTTGTTTTAGGATGAAATATTCTGTAGATATCTGTTAAGTCCATTTGTTTCATAGCTTCTGTTCGTTCGACTGAGTCTCTGTTTAGTTTCTGTTTCCAGGATCTGTCCATTGATGAGAGTGGGGTGTTGAAGTCTCCCACTATTATTGTGTGATGTGCAATGTATGTTTTAAGCTTTACTAAAGTTTCTTTAATGAAAGTGGCTGCCCTTGCATTTGGAGCATAGCTATTCAGAATTGAAAGTTCCTCTTGGAAGATTTTGCCTTTGATGAGTATGAAGTGCCCCTCTTTGTCTCTTTTGATAATTTTGGGTTGAAAGTCTATTTTATTCGATATTAGAATGGCTACCCCAGCTTTTTTCTTTGGGCCGTTTGCTTGGAATATTGTTTTCCAGCCTTTCACACTGAGGTGGTGTCTGTTGTTTTTCCTGAGGTGTGTTTCTTGTAGTCAGCAAAATGTCAGGTCCTGTTTGTGTAGCCAATCTGATAGTCTATGCCTTTTTATAGGAGAATTGAGTCCATTGATATTAAGTGATATTAAGGAACAGTAATTGTTGTTATTGAAGATCAGCCTTAGTCCATGGTGGTCAGATAGGACACTTGGGATAATTTCAATATTTTTGTATCTGTGGAGGCCTGTTTTGTGACCAATTATATGGTCAATTTTGGAAGAGGTACTATGTTGCGCTGATAAGAAAGTATATCCTTTTGTTTTAGGATAAAATGTTCTGTAGATATCTGTTAAATCCATTTGTTTCATGACTTCTGTTAGTGTCCATGTGTCTCTGTTTAGTTTCTGTTTCCAGGATCTGTCCATTGGTGAGAGTGGGCAGTTGAAGTCTCCCGCTCTTATTATGTGAGGTGCAATGTGTGCTTTGAGCTTTACTACAGTTTCTTTAATGAATGTGGCTCCCCTTGTATTCGGAGCATTGATATTCAGAATTGAGAGTTCATCTTGGTTGATTTTACCTTTGATGAGTATGAAGTGCCCCTCTTTGTCTTTTTTTATAACTTTGGGTTGGAAGTCAATTTTATTTGATATTAGAATCGCTACTCCAGCTTTTTTCTTCGAACCATTTGCTTGGAAAATTGTTTTCCAGCCTTTCACCCTAAGGTAGTGTCTGTCTTTTTTCCCTAAGGTGTGTTTCCTGTAAGCAGCAAAACTTTGGGTCCTGTTTGTGTAGCCAGTCTATTAGTCTATGTCTTTTTATTGGGGAATTGAGTCTATTGATGTTAAGAGAAATTAAAGAAAAGTAGTTGTTGCTTCCTGTTATTTTTGTTGTTAAAGTTGGGATCCTGTTCTTGGGGTTGTCTTCTTTTAGGATTGTTGAAGGATTACTTTTTAGTTTTTTCTATGGTGTAGTTTCCATCCTTGTTTTGGTGGTTTCCCTTTATTATCCTTTGAAGGGCTGGATTCATGGAAAGATATTGTGTGAATTTGGTTTTATCATGGAATACTTTGATTTCTCCATCTATGGTAATTGAGAGTTTTCCTGGATATAGTAACCTGGGTTGGCATTTGTGTTCTTTTTGGGTCTGCATAGC
Organism: Mus minutoides; assembly: GCA_902729485.2. Lineage (NCBI taxonomy): Eukaryota > Metazoa > Chordata > Mammalia > Rodentia > Muridae > Mus > Mus minutoides. The sequence goes on along the minus strand of LR750848.1, from coordinate 71,051 downwards.
ATCTGTCCAGGATCTTCTGGCATTCATAGTCTCAGGTGAGAAGTCTGGTGTAATTCTAATAGGCCTGCCTTTATATGTTACTTGACCCTTTTCTCTTACTGCTTTTAATATTATATCTTTATTTAGTGCATTTGTTATTTGATTATTATATGTCGGAAGGAATTTCTTTTCTGGTCCAGTCTATTTGGAGTTCTGTAGGCTTCTTGTATGTTCATGGGCATCTCATTCTTTAAGTTTGGGAAGTTTTCTTCTATTATTTTGTTGAAGATATTTGCTGGTCCTTTAAGTTGAAAACCTTCTTTTTCATCTACTCCTATTACCCTTACGTTTATTCTTCTCATTTTGTCCTGGATTTCTTGGATGTTTTGAGTTAGGATCTTTTTGCATTTTGCATTTTCTTTGATTGATGTGCCCATGTTCTCTATGGAATCTTCTGTACCTGAGATTCTCTCTTCCATCTCTTGTATTCTGTTGCTGATGCTCACATCTATGGTTCCTGATTTCTTTCCTAGTGTTTCTATCTCCAAAGTTGTCTCACTTTGGGTTTTCTTTATTGTTTCTATTTCCCTTTTTATTTTCTGGATGCTTTTGTTCAATTCTATTACCTTTTTGGTTGTGTTTTCCTGTAGTTCTTTTAGGAATTTTTTGTTTACTCTTTAAGGACTTTTACCTCTTTAGCTGTGTTCTCTTGCATTTCTTTAAGTGAGTTATCAATGTCCTTCTTAATGTCCTTCCTGATATCCTCTTCCAGCACCATGAGATATGATTTTAAATCTCAGTCTTCCTTTTCGGGTGTGTTGGGGTATCCAGGACTGGCTAAGGTGGGAGTGCTGGGTTCCGGTGAAGGTCAGTGGTCTTGGTTTCTGTTATTATGATTCTTATGTTTGTCTTTCGCCATCTGGTAATCTCTGGAGTTGGTTGTTATAGTTGTCTCTGGTTGGAGCTTGTTCCTTCTGTGATTCTGTTGGCCTCTGTCAGCAGTACTGGGAGTCCAGCTCTCTCCTGAGTCTCAGTGGTCAGAGTAGTCTCTGCAGGGGAGCTCTCCTCTTGCAGGGAAGGTGCACGGAGTTTTGGTGTTCAGACCTGCCTCTTGGGTAAAGTTGAAAGCCCTATATAGGGTCTGTCCTAGAAGATGTGTTGCCTCTGCGGTCTGCACACTCATCTTCACAGACTGGTCTCTGAGGGATCCAGGATCCAAGTTGACTCCCTCACAAGACCCTCCTGGGCAGACACCTCTCCTCAGGCTGGGAAGGTGCCCAGATTTCTGGACCCTGAAACTGGGTCTGTCCCAGAAGCTGTGTTGCTTCTGCCTGTCCCAGAAGCTGTGTCCTTTCTGCAGTCCGCACTTTCACCTGCACAGACTGGTCTCTGAGGGACCCGGGACCCAAGAGGGCTCTCTCACAATTTCTGGCAGGGAAAGCCCTCCCAGGCAGAGACCTCTCCTCAGGTAGGGAGGGTGCCCAGATGTCTAGAGCCCAAAGCTGGGTCTGTCTCAGCAGCTGTGTTGCTCAGCAGTTTGCTCACTCACCCTTTGTGGTCCACAAGCTGACCTGTGCAGACTGGTCTCTGAGGGTCCTAGGACCCAGGTTCGCTCTCTCCCGAGCTCTGGCAGGCAAAGCCCTCTGGAAGGACACCTCTTTTCAGGCAGGAAAGGTGCCCAGATGTCTAGTGCCCGAAACTGGGCCTATCCCTGAAGCTTTGTTGCTTCCGAGGTGTGCTCAGTCACTGTTTGCAGTCTGTGAGCTGACCTGTGCAGACTGGTCTCTGAGTGAACTGGGACCCAAGATCTGCTTTTATTTTTTAAATGGTGCTAGTGTCAGATGGAATTTAAGGCTTTTTACATGTTCTACCATTGAGCTATGCCTGTAGTCTCAGCTATATTGTTATGTTATATTAAAAGATTTTTATATTGAACAAAACCTTTAAAAGCAAGATTTCTGTGTTTTGTTCAATATTGTAAGTATGTAATTCACATGCTTGAAATATAAATAGCAACAAAACCATTTTTTTTGTCATAAAACTTTAAGGGAGTCTTGTCTAAAGAAGTGGGTTCAAAACAAGTGAAAGGCACTCAGCACATGTGTTTCTTGGCCATCCTTAACCTCTCTTTGCCTAATTTGAAGAATATTCACAATGACCTCCTGGATATGACTCTAAAGGGAAAAAATCCTTTCATCTTAAATTTCTATAGTTTTCATGCCTCTGGAATTTCATATGAGGTGTCAAATTTAGCTGACCATAAACTTTTCACTAGAGTAAAAATAGCCTGCAGGGGAAATGTCCTGCTGTGTGCTGGTGAAAGCTTGTCCTGTGGCAACAGTGGCCATTTAGAGGGTCTTTGGTGGGGAACCAAGCTCTTTGGGGGTTTACTTTGCCTTGTAGGTGTCAGGTAAACAGAACTCTGTGTAGATTGCTATGTGGCTGCTTCAGTAAGTGATAACATCAGTCAAAATATGAATGAGATTTTATTTACAATGTAACTGTATTTCCTCTTCCTTTATTTTTTCTAAGCTATTACTCACTCTTGAGGGATCTAGTGTGTTTACAGGGAATGAGGGCAAGAAAGATACATATCTTACTTCCATGGAATTTAGTATTAATTTTATTATGTTAAAATATTATATCTCTGACTTACTTATTAACTTATTTTGTGTGATTATAGACTGAACCCAGGGCCTCGTGCATTGTAGATAAGACACTAATTTGATTGCTATGTTTTACCTTGGACCTAGCTTACAAATACACATTGGTATTTTGTAATCAGTACAAGCCACATTTGATATTTACCTTGTTTAAGAGAGTGCTACTTGTCTTATGGATTTGTTCAGAAAGACCCTTGTAAAGACCCGAGTCTTGCCCATCTGGGTGCTTCCAGACAGCAACAGTATGTGGTCTTTCCTCAGAGAGTCTACCTGGTAGAGTGGAAGACCTCAGTGAACACAGCATTCTGGTTTTAATGCAGTGGAGCCACCAGGCCACTGTGGAGATGATCTGTGAGTTTACAACCCACGAAATGTAAGAGTTCCAGTAAAGGAATAATGATGACATGGATAATCCTGAGATTCACAAGAGAAAAAAAAAAAAAAAAAAAAAGCAGTTTCACGATTTTGAGCCAAATTTGAAGCAAGGTTTAATTACTGACCAGGATAGGCTTCAGTCGGGACCACTCCCTGAAATTCCCAGCAGAACAGCTCTGATTCACCTGTTGCAGGGGTATTTAAGGACGAAGCTGTTCAGCCTCTATACTTTTCCAAGTGGCTTTGTTATTTTCCAAGAACTACAATTACCAGCATTCCAGGAAGTTTCTTAGACAGGTGAAACTTACAAGAACAATTGTGGGTTTTACAATATGACTATGAGTGGTTGGTGGGGCTAAGTAAAGAAGGTAGACATCCCAAAGGAATTGAGTCTCTCTAAAGGTTAAGGTATCTTGAGGATGGGGATGAATAGAGTTCAGAGCATATAACCATGGATCTTTCTGGACTCAGGGCTGGGATTGCCCTCTCTAGGCCAACATAGCTCCTGAATTCCCTGGAAGCCACTCTTGGGGATGAGCTGTGGCTTCCCAGCACATGTAACTGGGGTGGAGGGGCAGGGGAATTTGATCCAAGAGAATTTACCATGAGTTAGAACCACTCACTGGATTATAGACACTGGGACTCTCAGAAGTGAGTCTTTGGAGAATGTAACCTTTATTCACCAAAATGTGAAGCAACTGCTTAGTCCTCTAATGTGGCTGTACAGGACTTCCATGGGCTTGGGAGATCAGACATGGCTATGGTAACAGAATGTAGCAGCCGATGCTCCTAGGAGCCTGAACATCGGAAGAGAAAACAGCTGTTGTCAGCAGTCAATTTGTATTTGTCCAGAGCCAATCAGCAGCACAACCTGGGGGCTAATTCTCAGTATTTTTGGCCCTTTCCCAAAATCTACTTCAATAGTTCTCTTATGAGTCTTCAGAGTTGAAAGAAATATCAGTGTTTACCTGATGTAGTTGAGGAGTTTATTTAATTTTCTTTGTTTATAATTTTAAACAAGAGAGAATTGAATCCATAACTTTTTCAGTTCTAAAATGACACTTGGAAGAGAAATTTCTGGTCTGATCTAAGGCAGTCTGCAGAGGGGTATGTGTTACAGGCAACAAAGGGCAGCCAGCGTGAGAGGGCTGCAGTAGCAGGGTTTGAACTATGTCAAGGCATGCAAGTCCTCAGGTCTCAGTGTCTTCCTGTTTCAAAAGGGATGTTTAGCCCTTAGTCCAGGCTCTGTGAGGACATAATGCTTCCTCTGCCATTACTATGCATAGAATGATCATGGTGACCAAGCCTAAGCAGAATGTGGTCTTCCATAACATGCAGACTAGTGACCATAGCCCAAACTCAAGTCCACTGACTCCTCCAACTGTGTTCATATAGACAGTCTGTACTTGTACATTGTACCAGTCAGTCATGCAGTTAACATGATAACAAGAGTCTACCAAAGTCTGCAACCAAATCTCTTCTATTTTATAGACTGGGCCATAGAGGTGACAAAACAGGCTCTCGTGGGTCTGGAGATATGGCTCAATAGTTAAGAGCACTTGATACTTTTGCAAAAGACTCAGCACCCACAAAAGCAGCTGGCAACCTACTGTAACTCCAGAGGCAGGTATCAGGAATATATATATATATATATATATATATATATATATATATATATGCAGGCAAACACACACACAAATGAACAAACAAGTAAATAAAGAACAAAATAAATAGATACATACATAGATAAACCTTTTTTGCTTCTTTTCAAAGAGCAAGCTTTCAAAGGCCACAAAACTTGGCACTACATTGAAGCTAGGCTTTTCCCTATTCCTATGCAACCTGTGGACTGACTTTAACTCCTTTCAACCTCATGTGTTTAATCAGGTAAAATGGGGATAGTAACACAGCCTGGACCATGGTGAGTGGAAAGAAAAAACCATCATCTTGAAAGTACCTCATTTGACCACACACAGCCAGCTGTCTCCACCCAGTTTTTGCTGTACCTGACAGCTAGCTCACTGTCGTAGGGAGTCATAGAGGAGTTGACTTTGTCCTTTTCAATCTGAGAGCCAGGCCTGCAAGCAGTCCCAGTTATACTCACTGGCTCTAATTCCTTTCCCCCTCCTGGAGCAGGTTCTGCAAATCACATGTTTGTTCTTCCTTCTGGGCTTCTGGTTCCTGACTCAGGTATAGGTAGGTACTCAACAAATATTTGAGGAGTGAAAGAAAACCGAAGGTTAATGCATCTTCAGGGTTCTTCTGGGTCCTCCATGGAGAATTTTGAAGGAGAGAAGCTTCTACATTAGCTTGGGTTCAAGTCACTGGGGGGTCACTCTTTAGCCTCCCGCGGTGGGCTGTCCGCTGACCCCTCCTACGTAGTGTGCTCAGGCATGAGTGGACTGGTCCACCTCTGTCCCATAGCATAGCTCTGGTCCTCCAAGAAGTTGTACAGAATGAGCCTGGCAATTCTGTTGCTTAAGAAGAAACCAAAGTAGTATGACGAAGTTTCTGAATTCACTGTGGTGAGATTAAATGTCTTTCCAAAGGGGGAAATGCTGTTTGTCTGCCTGGTTCTGTCTGTATATGCATTTGCTGTACATAGATGTACGAAAATTTAAGTTACATCAATTTCTTTAAAAACAAAACAAAACAAAACAAAACAAAACAAAACAATAATACTAGATTCTGAAGCTGCTAAGTTTAACTTGCAAGTTTAGTTTTGGAAGTTGAAGTTGTGGCTGCCTGTGCTCAGTGAGGGGATGGTTGGGCCCCAGTGTCCCAGGGCTGTTTGCTGCTGGCTCCTTCTTCACTGCTTCCCTTTGCAATGGATTTGAGAGACTATTGCTGATCTCAGCTTGTTTTAGTTCTTTGAGGCTCACCTGGATAAGGACACAAGTGTTTAGGGGTCTTCTCATAAGGTAGTGTCTTAATCACTGTTGTATTGGTGTGAAGAGACTCCGTAATCAACTCTTACAAAGGAAAGCATTTCATTGGGCATTGTTTACAGTTTCAGAGATTAGTTCATTGTCATCATGGCGGGGAGCATGGTAGCACACAGGCAGGCATGGTGCTGGAGAAGTAGCCTAGAGTTCTACATCCTGTTCTGCAAATAGTAAAGAGAGCCACTGGGCTTGACTTGGGCTTTTGACACCTCAAAGCCCAGTCGTAGTGGCACACTTCCACCATCAAGACCACACCTCCTAATCTTTATAATATTTTCAAATACTTTCACCCCCTGTTGGCTAAGCACTGAAATGCCTATGGGAGGTATTCTTCAGACCACCACAGACAGTTTTCTCTAGGAAGTGCCCTCTGATTCCAAGATAAAAGGAAAGGCACCCTTGAGCATTTCTTCCAGCTTGTTAGAAAGGAGATGTATTCCCTCTTGTTTTGTGGAGAGGGGCGCCAGTGTTCATCTAGCTTTGTCAGACATCTGGACTCCTTCACAATTCTGATTCTCCCAGGATTCTCCCAGGCCAGCCAGTCCTAAGCGCAACCATTCAAATCCTCCCTGAAAACCGAACACACCCCTTCAGATCAAGGCTGAAGAGCAGTGCCAGAAAGCATCACAGCCTGTCAGTTGCTGGAAAGAAGATGCACTTACACAGGAAACAAAGTTCCTATAGCTTTTCTTCTGGGATTTTTCCCAGCAAAGTGTTCTCAGGAGAGCTGGGAACCCCAGTTACAGATACCCGGGGCTTGGCTTTTTTGGCACTGCCATGGCTTCCAGCTTCTAACTTTGACATCTTTTTGTGTCCAGTTATTCTATATCCCCCTTTAATAGTGGTGTTCCTTTATCTTTACAGCTTCTTGGCTTTTAGGGCTTCAGAGAGCGTGCACCTCATTCTGGTGACTGCAGAAAGAGAAACCCCAGTGGACTGGCTCACCACAACCCTCCAGACCTCTGTTTTGATTCCCTAATATGCTCCCATTCTCTGATCTTACCAACCAGACTGCCCCAGTTCTGGGTCACAGGCTTAAATCTGAACTCTGCCCACTTTGCTTTAGATCCAGGTCTACCAGCATGCTCCTTCACTGCTTCCACAACCTCACACCATAAAGGTCCCTGGGGGCTCAGTGGCTGACTCCCAGGCTGTCACAGTCGGCCAGCCTCCACCTGCAGCAGCTCTTTCCCATTCACTGGCGCCAGCCCCTGAATGGGTCTTGCACTTTGATTATTTGTGTTAACAGTTAATTTAGCACACCAGCCACGTGTGCCAAAGCTGCCTTCACTTCCTCCTGGTTTCCAACAAACAGCACTTTTACGAGATCCCTTTAAAGTGACTCCCAGGCTGTCTCCCCAGTTTGCAGCCTTTGTCTCTCCCAGTACAGACCCTATTTTTTCTCTGCCCTCCATCTTCCACCCGACATTCCCTCTCCACAAGCCACAATGCATTTGTAATCTTCAATCTTTCCTATATTAGTAGGAAAAGAGCTATTTCTGTCAACTCTTCTCGACTAGTGCTCTAATAAAAATTTATGAAGCCATGGTATTTTCCTGCGAGCCATGGTATTTTCCTGAGTGTGTCCCTGGGGACCAAAGATCTTAGCCTTGGTGTCCTGCAGCTACAATGGCAGGCATACCTTGGGGACCTTTACAAAAATTACTATTCTAATTAAATGTCACATAAAAACATATCTATCTCACAAACTTACCTGCATTTTTTAATGTCTCCATAATGTCCCAGGTATATTTTAATTCAACCAAGTTGATTGTCAAAATTAGTCATCACAATACGGCATCTATATTAATTTGTTTTTCTCTTTCTTCATTGACAAACTGCTACAGAGAGACAAACAAATAGCTTTGGTACAAAGTTTGAATTCTCAGAAGAAATACCATCTTCTGAAAACTGCCCATCTCAGAAATAAAATGGCATGTCTTTTCCACGAGGAAAACTTGATACTTCAGCATTTTACTCACCCCCAAGTCTAATTCTCTCCACCTCTGTGACAGAATTATTTGATATGATATTGCCCCAGAGACCATGAAGGTGCCTTTGGCTTTGGATGGAGTCAGCCCAGCGTGTTCTCTTTCTTCTGCTGAGAGAAGGAAATTCATGCAAGGGAGGCCTTCGTGCTTCATGGGAGGCACTTCTGCATCACCCTGGCTTTTCTTTCCTTTCAAGATTTGTACTCAGCTTGCTGACAATGCTCAGAGTTTTGTTTGGTAGTAGCACAGCAACCCAGTGGCTGTTTATGGGGAGACGAGCAGGATTTCCTTATGTGCTCGGGGGAAGCTCAAGCAGGAGGAGGACGTTTTGGTTACAGGACTATAACCAGCCTGACCGTGTCAGTGAAGCCTGGACTTCTGTTGCTGCACCAGTTCAGAGGACTTTACCCTGCTGGTTCTTGATCAACTCAAATTGCTGTGTGTCTTGGAATCCTTTCTTGTTCCTGCCTGGTTGGAGGGGATAGAGACAAAAGAGAAAATAAAAAATAATTTTAAAAAGATATGATGTTTGACCTAGAGGGTTGTTGCTCATGAATGTCGTATGAAGGGCTGTGTACATCCCAGGATAAGTTTTTCCTCCCTGGCTTAGGAAATTATTAGTAACTTTGTTTTAGAAATAGAGAAGCACTGAGCTTTGTATTTCATAATCTCTATAGAGAATACACTCCATATTGTTCCAGAAAAAATTTAAGTCCTTTTTATTGGCTTGGGTAGAATTTTGTTGATTTGTAGAGTTTGTAGTGTCGAAAATGTCACTAAGGAGAAAGGAGAGCATGGCTCAGATGCACAGTGGTTTCAGACTTTTACTATGTGCTTGCCACATCTAAGTAACACCAACCTGTCACAATGAATGAAGTCATTTGAAGGTTCTACTCTAGCACACCATTTCATGGCACATGGTTTAAGTGAGTCCATGCAAGGGGGAAGCCCAATAGAGAGAGCTTATTCTAAGATCCACATAATCTATTGGGCTGCTTCTTTCTACAGTGCTAAGCTTGTGCCTCAAGTTCCAGGTAGTTCTGTGAAACTATATTATTTAACCTTTGAACCATAAATGTATAGACAAAGCTCTGATTGGAGACATAGCAAATTGTGGAAAATAAATAACTTCTGTATAATGTTCAAGGATAGGATAAAGAGAAATATTTGCGTTTCATAAGGGTGTGGTATGGAGCTTAATCATCTCCCAATCATGTATGCTAAAACGATGGTCCTCAGCCTGTGGCACTGTTCAAAGATGGTAGAACTTTAGGAGACAAGGCCTGGTCAGGTGAAGGTTATATCATTAAAGGTGTTCCCTAGGTAGGGACATTGAGAAACTTGTATCTTTTTCTTCTCTCTCTAACTTGATATACTGCCAAAGATGATGTTTTGTAACACCCAGCCCCAAAGCAATATGGCCAAGTAGCCATAGATTGAATCTTCTGAAACTGGTATGTAAAACAAGTTTTTCTCCCTTTTAAAGTTGATTTTCTTAAGTGTTTTGTCACACCAAAATCAGGCTGTCTAACACAGTGTACTTATATATGCTTTTGTCTTTTTCTCCTGTGCATCACAACTACAGGGTGAATGCTAACAGCCTCTGAGTGGTCAAGGGAAGGCTTCTGAGAGTGATATATCAGGGTCTTTAGAGACTGTGCAAGAACCACCCCATACTTGGAAGGTGGAGACTCTTAACCCCATAAGGGTGAGGCAGCACCCCCCACCCCTCATACCATATGCCTTCACTTGGATCTGGCAGCCTTTCTGATGCTGTCAGCCACATAGAAGCCGAGACCTAGAGCCATGTTCTTCTTTCTGACTCACTCTACTCAGTACTGATGAACCCGGTACACAGAAATACATGACGCACACTGAACTTAGCAGACTTGTGGTAAAACCACATTGGCCATGAAGATTCAAGGTGCTGTAGACATAGTCTCGGAGGCCTCAGTGTTACCACTCTGCCTTGCTCCATTAAAAGTATATCACTGTGCTTATCTGAACACAAAGAGAAAAAGATTATAGTGGAGGAAATACCATGTGACCACACGGTCAGCTAGATTTATAGCCATGAGACCAGAAGGAGTGGTGAGAGCTAGTGGAGGATTTCGAAATACACACTGTTCCCCACTGAAGTTATAAGTTTTGCTTTGCTGGGCATTATCTTGTACTTTGTTGGTTTAAATGAAAGTTTCTTTTATGTTGTTTAAATTCAAATGCCAGAGTCCAGTTGAGGCCAGTAATTATGGAGAAAACCATCATTAGGCAGAAATTCAAGTTTCAAGTCCACAAACATACAAATAGTAATTGGTATTGAGCTACTGCCTTGGATAGGCAGAATGAATGCCCTAAATTGCTATCAAAAACAAAATTCCCAAGAATTTCTGCAAATTTTTATGTTATTTGAAGTATGTAATGATATTGTTTTAATACACTCCTCACTTAACTCCAGACACTGTTGGGGGTTGCTCTGGTGCTGCTGTGTTCAAATACTAAATTCTATACCCCAAGATCTGGTTACCCCCAAATGAGCAAATTCTCATGTATACCAGCTTTTGTTGTTCAAACCTTGCTTCTTAATTTAAAACTATTGGTTAAATAAAACTGGTGACAGCCAATTACTGGGAGGAATAGAGGTAGGTGGGTTTTAAGTTACCTGACTGGGGGTCACAGTAGGAGAAAAAGGAGAAGGGGAAATAAGAGAGGAGATAAAGAGAGAAGGAGGCAGCCATGAGAGAAGATGGACCATGTGCATGTACCCAGGAGAAACAGCAAATAACATGGGGTGTATGACTGGGGTGTAAGTTATAATAGCTCAAAACCTATCCAATCTAGGCTTACAACTTGTAAATAAATACCTGGATTGTGTGTCCTTCATACAGAATATATAATTCCTACTACAAAACAGACTACCGTTCATGATGAGTTCTGTAGAAGCTGGTTGTAATACTACATTTAATGTTTATATTATAAACACATCTATGTATCTGTCTATCTGTTTAATAGAAATAACCGTAAATTTGTAAAAACTATGTTAGATGACACAGAAAAGGGTCTCTAATACAGCTCTACAATAGGTGATATGATTCCATTAAGATGTTTAGAGTTTTCAAAATAGAATTACATTTTTGGTATTTTTCCTCCTCCGGCTTACCCCCTATTTAAGCTAAAAGCTATATGCTAAAAACCATAATTCTGAAATTTATAGATACATTAAATCTGCTAAAGTCTTCTAACCTTGATTTTCAAAGTCAAATGAAAATCTTGCCAAATACCTAGGGTGGCAGACAAGAAAGGAAAGAGAACTGTAGCCCATAGACTGTGGGAAAGATGAATGTCACTTTCAGGGGTCCTATATATAGGCATCAACACATAGTCATCACTGGTAACCTAGTGGCACACAGCCTTGACCTATGGGAGAATTCTACAGGAGACCTCATGTTCAACCCTTAAGGGGACAAGATCAAAGCTTTTCCTGCAGACTATTTATTTGTAGCAAAAGCTTTGTTGCCTCCAGTTAGAGCATAAACTGAACTAGATTTCCCTCTCGGGTGTAATGTAAAGATCCTGGAAATGTGCCACAGTGCATTCGGGTGAGCTTACTGCACTTCACTGGGGTCAGCAGAGACTCTTCTCTCTCTGACATGAACATGCCAGAGCTTCTGGGTCCTTGCTCGGAACTTCCAGGCCCAACTCCTGCAGTCACTGAAGGCCTCCCACGCCAAGCTGTGTGAAGTCATCAGACAATCCTGGTGGTTCTTTTTATTTTCCCTGATGAAAACGAAACATTCTCATGTTTCCCTTGGCTTGAACGCCTCTTCCATTCAGCTCCCCAGGCTGGCCTGGCTGCTGTGTATTCCCAGTGTCTTGCAGTCTGCACTTTACAGATGTGAAGGGTAGCAGGGTTTGCCTGCATTAGGGGAGTACTCTCAGGTTATGCCAGCATTGTGAGATCCACCCATGCCCCATACACATTGTCTAAAAATACATTTCACCCTCACAGACTACTTGTAAAGTGGTGGCAGCACCCCACCCCCATTCCTAATAAGGCAAGGGATGCATGGAACAGTTGGAGGTTCTGAGCACAACTTTTTATAAAAATAAAACAAAACAGTGAAGAGAGGATTTAAATACAGAGCTACACTGATATATTTAGTGTTCCTTTTAAAGTGCTCTGCTTCTCATGGACAAGAAAAGGCAGTGAGTGAGGTTGATAAAATGACTTGATCTGTCCTGCCACATAGGTTCTGTTCCTAAAAGTCTATTCACTTATCCACTCTATCATTTTCATTCTCAGCATTATCATAACATCAGTTTATTTTGTGGACAATAATATAAAAATTGGAGAAATAAGAAACAAGATATGAATGTGAGAAAGATACCAAGGAGAGGGTCTGATAGCTGGCAGCTTGTTTGTATCTCAGAAAGGAGTCACATGGCTTGGAGCCCATGATAAATGCTATACCCTTTTCTTTATGTAGGACAGAGATGATACTCCACTTTTCCACATAGGTACATACAAGCAAGCCCAGGCTCAGGAGGACCTGGTGCTAAGGCTGCACTTCTCTGGGGACACCTCTAGATGCCCTAATGTTCCAGCCAATGGAGAAACTGTGGCAGTTACAAAAAAAAATGACTTACTGAAGAAATATGGATCTCATTTATGTCACTGTTAACTGACTCACAATTGTCTCATCTGGGCCAAATCATCCTTGAGTGTCCTCATGGCAAAGACAGATGAAACCTTGGTTCTATTGGCTAGTGTCCTCTTCACCATCCCCAAATAAGTGACCTAGGAAGGACTGAGGAGTTACAAGGAAGAGGTTACCGACCACATTATGATGTAGAAAAAAAAAAGGGTTCAGTTTGTGACAGAAGAAGTGAATGAGAAAGGAGAAAGATAAGTAACAAATCTTGCCCCTCCCCCCATGCACATGAGCACATGCCTGGGTGAGGGCTCCTCCCCGATACAAGCAAATCTGTTGAGAATGAGAACACCAGCCACAGTAGTGAAGTCATACAAATGCTATGCTTCCAAAGGCCACAGGAACTGTGGAAAGATTTATGTAAATATCTCATGCATTCTTGGGATCTAAGGTTTATGGAAATGAAAACCACAGAGTAAAAATTTCTATGCCACATTTATTCCTCCATCTTCCTCTGCTGCTTCACAATAAACTTATACGACATTTTCTGTATCAGTTAATGAGATCAATTATTTCACTTTTATCACCAGAAACACATGAACCAAAATGTGTAGCAAAAACTGAACCTAACAAAACTCAGTTTGGGAAGAAAAGGGATGGATATTACTGCGTATGCAATAGCCCAGCATGGAGCCTGAGATATGCAAGAGTGGAAGCAACATAACTAATTTTCCATGAGCTTTGGGCTTTCTTCTCCTTGCTTCTTAATTTTGTGGTGGATTTTGGAGTGGGATGTTTCACACACAGATCATAGCTCAGATATTCAAGTTGGTGATGCATCCTTGGAACCAAGTTTAAAGAAACCTTGGAGGTACACATGATTTTTCATGTATGCCCCACCCAGGGCATGCCCTTTTCCAGGCTCAAGAATCAGCAAGCATTGTAAAGTCCAGGGCCTAACAATAAAGGAGTGACATTCTAAAAAGGGGTGACAGATGCTATGCTATTTTTCAGCCACTTACCTTACATTGTGTGGCAGGGAAGTCAAAACCAAGAAAACATATTTCCATCCCAAGTAGATACATTGTGATGCTAAAATTTTAATTTAACTTATGTTCTAATTTTTTAAAAATTTTCTTTAAGCCTGTCCTACATCTCCACTTATTCACTTTAAAATTGTACATGCTACTCGTACAGTGAACAAACTCCACTCAAGGAAGCGGAAAATTGTCTAATTTAAAACAGAAAAAAAATCTAGCTAAGTTTTCTTCTTGTCTTTGAATGGAATCTCCAAAATCCACAGCTTATCCTTTCAGGTATTGAGAATCCATGCAGAATTACATAAAATCTTTAATCAGATGTCTGGTAGAAAGCGTTTCCTGCCCCTGCTCCTTTTCAGCTCTGAATCAGCACTGAGGCCTGACTTAGGGAATGAGAACATTCTTTTAATTTTTTTTTTTCTCTGCAGTTAGTTCTAGGGAAGGAGGGGTGGTGGCTAGAAGGTCTCATTTACTGGTGAAGCTATTATCTGACATCAGTGTCTCCCTAGGGACTCAGAAGCCTGATTTTCCTTACATATGTGTTTTCTCTCTCTCTCTCTCTCTCTCTCTCTCTCTCTCTCTCTCTCTCTCAAACACCCATTTCAGAAGGACACAGTTAACATTATCCAGTTTATTGCTTTGACCCTGTCTTGACATCTTGAACATCAACATTGTAGAATATTGTACATGAAGATGTGAGCCACTATCTGCCCTCTCAACACGAACACAGCCCCTCTTTACCCTAATATTCTTATGTTGTGCTTGTAGAGGTTTATGTAGTTCATTCCAGTTAAGTTTTGCCAATGAGCAACAGGCATACACATCCAGCCTGGCAAGGCCTCCTGATGGGCTTTGCAGTGTGATGTCTTTATTTGGCTTGAGTACCATAGCATCTCACCGTACATTGGTCTGCAATGTTCCCTTCTTTGGGGAACATATATTAAATGGTAAAGCTGTCATAGGAAGCCTCTGAGGAAATGTTAAAGAAACAGAGTTGTGAGAATGTTCAAAAAATAATCAAAGTGTTCAGCGATCAAAAGAATGTTGAATTAAGGAAAAGATTAAAAATAGAAGGAAATCTTTTTGATATTTTTATTTGTTTTCACTCTGCTCCTCCCCCTGCTTGGTGGTGATCTTACAAAGGACAGCTTAGAAAAGAACTCTAGTCTCCGAATCCAGGGTATAAAATGAAAATCACTGTGTGTGTTTTAACTCTCTAAATAACTGATACAAGGTGTCTATGTCTGCATAGGCTTGCTCAGAAATGACTCAGGGTAAAGTAATAGTAGGAAGACTAAACAATCTACAGCCCCATGGCAGAAGACAACAACTGAGACATCCAACCAACCACATAAATCTGATGAAGGAAATTTGTTTATCATTTCTTTGTGACATTACAACAGTCAGAAGGAGTACAGTTTGACTGTGGAGTAGGCCATACCAATCAGAAGAACAGGCCCTTAGCCTCAACTAAGGCAGCTTCCACAATTCAGGTGTGGGTCACACCAGCCAGAAGAACAGGTGAGTGAGCCACCTGTCAGCTGAATTGCCCAGTCCCCAGATTTGTTCCCCAAAGACCCATTCCGCTAACCCATCCCTGGCCACTTGACTTCCACCCTGCTTCAGTGCTACTGCTCCCAACTCCTTCTGCCCTGGTGCAAGCCATGCAGTCGGAAGAATAAGTGAATGACCCTCCTGCCTGTGGAGCTGCCCTACTCACTAGATTCAGTTCTGAAAGACCCATTTGACTTACTCCCTACTTATCCCAGGGCCCACCCTGCTGATTTGCTCTTACACTCAACATCTATAGATTTCAGCTGCCCAGGCACAGGCCACTACAGTCTGCAGAATAGGTGTCAGCCAAGCCAGTTAGGAAAACAGAGGATTGCAGATAGAGATTCCTTTCTGGACCAGAGACCACATCAGAAGCACAGATGGGCAGTCTATCAGTAGACCTCCTCCATTCACTCAGTGCTTTCCATCCTTTCTCCTCCTCATCTTATTCCACCCCCTATCAACTCAGACAGGGACCCCTGATGTACCAAAGGACAAGCTAGCCACCAGAAGTCCAATCCCCAACACGGACAAAGACTCCCTACTAGATCAGAGGTCACTACATGGGTTAATAGAGTGGATATAGAAACAAGGTCTATCCTGATGAACTTGAGAAACATGCCTTAACATCAAAGACAAACAGTACATCAGAGTAAAGGTTTGAAAAAATATTTTTCAAGCAAATCGACTCAAGACACAAGATGGTGAAGCTATTCTAATATTTAACAACATAGACTTCAAACTAAAGTTAATCAAAAGAGATAGGGAAGAACATTTCATACTTTTTAAAAGAAAAATACACCAAGGTACCATTTTAATTCTTAATATCTATACATCAAATGAAAAGGCACCCACATTTGTAAAAGAAACATAGCTAAAGCTTAAATCACACAATGAACCCCACACATTAATAGTAAAAGACTTCAATATCTCACTCTCATCACTGGACAGATCATCCAGACAAAAACCAAACAGAAAAATAATGGAACTAAGAGCTGTTATAAACCAAATGGAACTAACAGATACCTACAGAACGTTTTACCCAAGCTCAAAAATCTATACCTTCTTCTCAACACCTCAGAGAACCATCTCTAAAACTGACCATAAAATTGGTCACAAAGAAAATCTCAACTGATACAAGAAAATTGAAATAACTCATTATATTTTATCAGACCACCACGGGTTAAGCTGGACTTCAACAACAGAAACAACAGAAAGCCTACAAACTCATGGAAACTAAAAAACGCTCTACTCAATAATCCCTGGGTCAGGGGAGAAATAAAAAAAAGAAATTAAAAACTTTCTAGAATTCAATGAAAATGAAAGCACAGCATACACAAACTCATGGGACACAATGAAAGCAGTGCTAAGAGGAAAGTTAATAGCTTTAAATGTCTTCATAAACTAGAGAATTTTCACATTAATAATTTAAAAGTATACTTGAAAGCTCTAAAAAGAAGAAAGAAGAAGAGGAAGAGGAAGAGGAAGTGGAAGAGGAAGTGGAAGAAGCAGCAGCTGCAAACACTCCCAAGAGTCGACTGCACAAAGTAATCAAACTCAGGGCTGAAATCAATAAATTAGAAACAAGAACAATCCAATGAATCAACTAAACCAAGAGCTAGTTCTTTGAGAAAATCAACAAGGTAGATAAATCCTTAGCCAACCTAATTAAAAGGCAAAGAGACAGTATCCAAATTAACAAAATCTGAAATGAAAGGAGAGATATAACAAGACACTGAGGAAATCCAAATGATCATTAGGTCACACTATATTCCACAAAATTGGAAAATCTAAAAGAGATGGACAATTTTCTTGATAGATACTACTTGCCAAAGTTAGATCAAGATCCGATGAATAATTTAAATAGACTTATATCCCCATCAGAAATAGGAGCAGTCTTTAAAATTCTACCTTCTGAAAAAAAAAAAAAAAAAAAAGCAAGCCCAAGGCCAGATGGTTTTAGTGTAGAATTTGAGCAGACTTTCAAAAAAAGAAAAACTAATGGTTTACTCCTCAAATAATTCCACAAACTAGAAACAGAAGGAACATTAGCATATTAATATTATCAGGCCATAGACACCCTGATACCCAAAACACACAAAGATTCAACAAAGAGAATCACAGACCAATTTCCTTCATGAATGTTGATGTACTCAATAAAGTACTTGCAGACTGAATCCAAGAACACATCAAAAGCATCACCCACTGTGATCAAGTAGCTTCATCCTTGGGATACAAGGATTGATTAACAAATGAAAATCTATCGGAATCCAACTCCTCTTCATGAAAAAGGCCTTGGAGAGAATAATAATATAAAGAACAGACCTAAACATAATAAAGGTAATTTATAGCAAACCTGAAGTCAAATCAAATTAAAAGAAGAGAAACTCAAAGCAATTTTGCTCAAATCAGAAATAAGAGAAGGCCACCCACTCTCTCTGCATCTATTCAATATAGTGCTTGTACTTCTAAGTAGAGCAATAATACAGCTAAAGGAAATCTAGGGGATACAAATTTGAAAGCCAGATGTCAAAATATTGCTATTTGCAGATGATATGATAGTACACATAAGCTTCCCCAAAAATTCTACCAGGGAACATCTAGACCTGATGAACAACTTCAGTGAGGTGAAATGGCTAGACACAAGATTACCTCAAAAAGATCAGTAGCTCTCCTATATACAAATGTCAATTGGGCTGAGAAAGAAATTAGGAAAACAACACCTTTCACAATACCCATATAATATGTCTTGGGGTAACTCTAAGAAAGAAAGTGAAAGATATGCATGATAAAACTACAAGACTTTGAAGAATGAAATTTAAGAAGATATGAGAAGATGAAAAGATTTCCCATGCTCATAGATTGGTAGGACTAACATCATAAAAATGGCCATCTTACCAAAAGCAGCCTCCAGATTCAAAACAATCCCCACCAAAATTCCAACACATTCTTTACAGATTTTGAAAGAACAATACTAAACTTCATATGGAAAGTGAAAAACCCTAGGACAGCTAAAACAATCCTATACAATAAAAGAACTTCTGGAGGTATTGCCATCCCTGATTTCAAGTTGTATTACAGAGCTGTAGTAATAAATATTGCATGGAATTGGTATAGAAATAAACAAGTTGGTCACTTGAATCAAACTGAAGACCTATACATATATAAACACCTATGGACACTTGATTTTTGATAAAGAAGCCAGGAATATACAATGGAAACAGAAAAACATGCCGAACAAATGATGGTGGTCTCACTGCATGTCTGTATGTAGAATATCGTAAAGAGACCCATATTTATCACCCTGTACAAAACTCAAGTGCAAGTGGATCAAAGATCTTAACATAAAACCAAATATACTGAACCTGATAGAAGAGAGAGAATGTGGATTAGCCTTGAAAGCACTGGCAGAGGAGAGAATTCCTTGAACAGAACAGCAATTGTGTGGGCGCTAAGAACAACAATTAAAAAAAAAAACTTTAACATCTTCTTTAAGACAAAGGATACCATCAGTAGGACAGTGTGGCAAGCCACAGTAGGAGAAGCTTTTTACCATTCCACATCTGACAGAGGGTTAATTTCATATATATATATATATATATATATATATATATATATATATATACACACACAAACTAGACATCAACACAGAAAATAATCCAATTAAAAATGGGGTACATGTCTACACAGAGAATTCTCAAGAGAGGAATCTAAAATGATTTGGAAATACTTAAAGAAATGTTCAACATCTTTAGCTATCAGGCAAAGATAAATCAAAATGACTTTGAGATTCCATCTTACATCTGTCAAGATAAAAAGCACTAGTGGCACATTTGTGCTGGAAAGGATTTGGAGCAAGAGTAACACTCTTCCATTGCTGGTGGGAGCACAAACGTGTACAACCATTTTGGAAATCAAGATGGTGGTTCTCAGAAAATTAGAAATTAATCTACTTTAAAACCCAGCTATGATACTCCTGGGTATATACCCAGAGGATGCTCCACCATACCACAAGATCACTTGTTCAACTATGTTCATAGCAGCCTATTTTCCTAATACCTAGAAACTGGAAACAGCCCAGATGTCCCTAAAGATGTAAAGAAAATGTGGTACATTATCACAATCGAGTATACTCGGCTACCTTGGTCATGCAGACTTTATATGCCCCAGTACAGGGGAACGCCAGGGCCATTATGTGGGAGGGGGTGGGTAGGAGAGCAGGGCAGGGATGGGGGAGGTATGGGGAACTTTCTGGATAACACTTGAAATGTAAATGAAGAAAATATCTAATAAAGAAAAAATAATTAAAAAAAAATAAGGACATCATGAAATTTGCAGGCAAATGGCTGGAACTAGAAATAAATCATCCTGAGCGAGGTAACCCAGATCCAGAAAGGCAAACATGGTATGTATTCACTTATAAGTGGATGTTAGCTGTGAAGTAAAAGATAATTATGCAATCCACAAAGCCAGGAAGCTAAGTAATAAGAAGTGATTAAGGGTGAATTCCATTCACCTGTGAATGAGAAATAGAATAGATTTTTCAAGTGGGCTCTGGGTGGGTAGAATCAGGTGGGGGGTGGAGGAAGGAAGAGGGAGAAAATGATTGAAAAGAGCTGAAATCGAGAGGCATTTTGGAGGTGAGGCAGAGACCCCTGCAATGTCTGTGTAATTTACAAGAGCTACCCTAAGGAAGACTCCAAGTAACTGGGGACATGGAGCCTAAATTGGTCATCTTCTGTAACCAAGCAAGATCTCAAGTGGAGGGATTGGGACGCTGACCCAGCCACAAAACCTTTGACCTACAATTTGTCTTGCCTGTAGAATGTTCTGGGGTCAAGGCCTAGCATAATCATAGTCATAGTCATCAGAGAGACTTCATCCAGCAACTGACGAGAGCAGATGTAGAGTCCCATAGCCAAACATTAGGTGGAGCTCAGGGAGTCCTCTGAAGGAGAGAGAAGAAGAATTGAAGGAAACAGAGGGGGCAGGGACACTACAAGAACAAGGTCCACAGAACCAGATGACAAGGACTCATGAGAGCTCACAGAGATCGGGGAGCCTGTTGTGCTTTGACCTAGGCTCTCTGCATATACGTTATGGATGTGTAGCTTGGTGTTCCTGTAAGACTCACAATAGTAGTAGTGAGGGCTGTCTCTGACTCTTTTGCTTGCTTATGTAGCTCTACGTCTCCTGCTGTGTTGCCTAGTCCAACTTTGATGTGATGGTATATGCCTGATCTTATTGTAGCCTTTTATGCTGTGTTTGGTTGATTTCCTTGGGAGGCTTGCTTTTGTCTTAGGGGAATGAAGTGGGGTGGATCTAGGAGAGAGGAGATATTGAGGGGGGGGGAGAGAGGGGATATAATATATGAGAGAAGAATAAAAATAAGAAAAGAGCACTGCAATTTGCTGGGAAAGTTAGAAAGCAATATTTATATTCAGGGGAGAATATATGAGTAGAAAAGACATAATTAGATTGATCCCACTGTTTAATACCTTATAAGCTATAGGTCAGGAGAAAAAAAATGAAGAATATAGGAATTGCAACCATATTCAATTAATGTTGAGGAATAATCACAAACAGAATTAATCTTTAAAAACCAGAAAAGTTTTTTTTGGTTTTGTTTTTTGTTTGTTTGTTTTCATCTTTTAAGATCCTGATGTTCAAGGTCGATCAAAATATTAGGTATAAAGAAAGGGTGCTGTGACAAAAATACATAAGCACCACAACTTGAAGGAAAGAGGATTTTTGCTCGCGCTTTAATGTTTTAATCCATGGTCACTTGGACTCTTAGAGCTAAAGTGAGACCAAAACAGTGGAGCAGTTTGAACATTATGAAGAAAGATAGAATTGGAGCTAGAGGGTGGAGAGAATTAGCTTGTTGTGATTGTCTAGCTAAAACCATGTGGGGCCTTGCTGCGTCTGAGGGCTATGTCTGGGTCTGTAGCTATCCAGCCAGTGGCAGGGTCAGTGTAGATATCCATGGCTCATATTACCACTAGAGGACATGAGTATGTCCCTGTTAGGGGTAGTCACTGGGGACCACAAGGATGTACAGGGTCTCTGCAGAAAGGGCCTTACCATCACCGGCTGTGATGCTCTGGAGAGCTGGTCCCACTTCTTACCAGGGCAGTACTTGAGAGAGCAGGACCTCTACCTTGTCCAGGTAGCACAGTGCAGCTGTCCCTGGTGGCAGGGATGTGGGTAAGCTGGCTCTGAGGGTAAGAGTGCAAGAGGGCTGGCTCCACTACTCATCTCTCATGAGATGGCATGGGCATGGGGGTGATGCCCTTCCTCTCCTTGCCACTCACCACCCGCTCCCCAACTCCCAACTGCTGAAGGGAGAGCAGACCCCTCCAAGGTCATGAGAGCTGATGAGATTACCCTGTCCCTAGCTGGCTTCAGCTCACAGGAGAGCAGGCACTGCACCGCACCTGAGGAGCACAGTAAGTCTGGTCCTGGTCAAGATATATGGCTAGCCAGCCCTGAGGGCAAGAGCCAGGGAGAACTGGTTCCCTCACTCCTCTAATGTGAGGTAGTGTATTAGGTAAAGGAGTGATGCTCTCCCTCCCTTTCCCTTCACTTCCTGTTGCAGAGAACTGGCCTCAGGAGAGCAGGTGAGCTGGCCCTGCTCCTTTCCAGCTGCAGGACTCAGGAGAGCTTACCCTGTACCTCACCTGTCCCTAGTAGAGGGAGCATTAGTAATCTAGCCCTGCCTCCTATTAATGGCAGTATTAGGTGACCTCTGGAACAGTGCTGTAAAACTTGCCCTGGTGGTGTAGACAAGGGAGAACAGGCACAGTGACTAGCTAGCTTAGCTACCACCCAGGCCCAGATCCAAGACTCCACATTGAACCAGCCTAAAATCTCTATCTGTGAATTGTTAGGGTGTATTGAAAGGCCAGTCCTGATGATCCAAAGCTGTAGGCAGGATCACTAGGACACAGGGAAACAACAGGATAATTGGGAGGATCCCAAAAAGAATCCAATATTGATGCTGACACAGAAACCGGAGTTCTCAAGCTAGATCAGTGACTCATTGCAATGAATGTTTGCAAGTGAAGACTTGTGGACAGAGGGGTATACTATTGAACACACTGACATGCCACAGCTTCAACAATGAGGATGTTTTCTATGTTCAGGATATTTTTGTTTATTTGTGTGTGCACGTGTGTATGTGTGTGTGTTAGTTTTTTGTGAGTGCAGGTTACAAGAGCAAAGGACAGATATGAGGGATATGAGCAGGACTTGGGTACATGATATGAAACTCACAAAGAATGAGTAAAAGTAAAAAAAAAAAACAACAAAAAGAAAATTCATTCATCTCATGACATCACAGAAGCAGAAATATTTTGATATTTAACACATTGTAGCATCCAAATGTCTTTGTTCTAGCCAGAAGTGTTATCCATACTCAGATTATCTAATAATAAAGGGAAAGAAAATTACACTCAAAGAAATAGCTGTGGCTCACTCAAAGGAATAAAATAAAATAAGTGGAAAGAAACTATACCAAGGGGAAGCCAAATATTGGACTTACTATACAGTAATTTAAACTCAACTGTCTCAAATATACTCAGAGAAATAAAGGAAAACACAGGCAAAGAATAGTAACCAGGATAATTATACACAAGCCAAAATGTGAATATAAATAAAGAAAATGACATTAGGAAAAAAAATCAATAAAGATTTCAGAGCTGAAAAGCACTACAGGTAAAATGAAAAGTTTACTAGATTACTTTCAACAGCTGTTCGAGACAGCCAGAAGAAAGAATAAACTGGAGTTTAAAATTATATGTTGCATGGATCAGAAAAAAAAAGTAGGTAGAAAAGTAAACATAATCAAAGAGAACTGTGGGACATAGTTATGGAAAACAAAATAGAGATTGGCTTCCACGGAGAAGAAAGAAGAAAGGGGGAGAAAAAATATACCAAAAAAAAAAAAAATGGTGAGCATATCTCAAATTGGATGAGATATAAAACTCCACTAATTTAGGAAGAACAGTATATTCCAAATAAGTTTAATTCAAAGAAATCATTTCATGATTGTTGACAGCTAAAAACAAAGTGAGTATTGGAAACAGAGGGACTGCCTCATCACATCTGCGGGCTTATAAACAACTATAATAAAATTTGAATTAATTCACTGAAAAGCATATATATGGTAGTGGGATGACATGTATGATATTTAATTGACAACTTGACAAGATTTAGAACACATAGGAGACGAGCCTCTGGCTGTGTGTGTTAGCGATTATCTAGTTGCAGTTAATGGAGATGGGATGTCTCACCAAAACTGGGTAATGCCATTCTATGGGTTGGAGTCCTAGGCAGACTAGGAGAGAGAAGTAAGGGCTAGCACTCAATGCCTCTCTTTTTTGACTGGGGGGATGCATGGTGTCAAGAAGCTCCTTAAGCTCCCACTGCCTTGATTTCCTCACTGTAGTAGCAGACTGTATCCACTTAAACTGTGACATGAATAATGTTTCCTACCTTAGGTTGTTTTATCCCTACAATGTGTGTGTGTGTGTGTGTGTGTGTGTATAATTAATATAGAAAATTTGTATCAGAAAGTGTGGCTGTTGTGTAGTTGTTAGGCCTCTGGAACTGGTTTATGGGAGGAATCTGGAAGAGCTTACAGATGTGGGCTATAAAAGCTGGACAGGGCTGCAAGCAAAGCTTAGAGAACCATTCGGTATGAACTCAGTAGACAATAAAGCTGAGAAAAGTGTGGACTATGCAGGCTCAGCTCATGAGGCTTCAGATTAGAACTCTATCAGGAAATGGGCTAAGAGCAATTTGTGTGATATTCTAGCAAGGATTCAGGCAGCATTTTGCTGAATTTCTGAGAAGCTGAGACTGAATGTAAATATAATAGGCTAGCCTACTTGGTAGAGGAAAATCCAAGACAGAAAAGTTTCAGGCTGAAGCACAGCTACTGCTTACTACAGTGATCTAAGTCAACAATGAAAAAGAGCAGCAGGTGGAGCAAACAGTACAAAAATAATCCACCACGTCAAGAAAAAGGTGCTCAAACAAGTTTAAGGATTCAGCCAAGGAAGGCCTATACTTTAAAAAGAGGCTGTAATAGTTAAAAGAAAATCTGCTTGGTATTAATAGAAAAAGTGTCTCTAAAACAAGATCCCACCTATAAAAGGCTTCAACTTGGGAAAATGCAAATTCATACCAAAAATCCTGGACTCAAAATTCTGGAGAATTTCCTGCTCTTAGAAAGTAATTGTCTGGAGAAGTATTTTCCCAGAGTTGGTACACAGCCACTGCTACAGCTGTGGTCAAAGAGGGACAAAGTCCTGTTTGAGTTGGCAAGCAAAACTTGACAGCATCATCTACAAGACACTGTTTTTTGAAGGATTCGAGAGCGAGCAGACTCGTGGAGTCATGCGTCATAGTTCCAGAGGACAACTGAGGCTAGGCAATGTGACATACTTTGCCTCTCCACAAGGAGGCCATGTGTGAAACAGTGGAGACAAAACTCAAGTTGCAATGTAGAACTCAGGATGTTGGAGATGCCAGTCATGAGGTATCTGTTGAGGAAAGCTGAAAGTTGTGCCCAGGTATGAAGAGAGACACAATGTGTGCTCTAGGCAGTGCAGCTTGACATTTCTGCTCCTCTAAGCCTTTGGAACCCAGCTGACTCTATCATGAGATGCAGAGGCTCACCATGGAGCTGTAGAACTCGATGTTTTCATTTTGGGGTTTGGTCTTGCTTTGGTCTATTCATACCTTGCTTTGCTCCCATTTTCCCCTTTGGAATAAGAATGTTTATGCTCTATTATTGTATGTTTATTGTGGTTTTAACACGAAATGTTTACCATTGGCACTTATGTTTGAGTGTTGGTCCCAAGTTATTGTGAAAGTTTGCAACTCTGGGGGAGTAGATTCTTGAGGGGGAAAAGCATGTTACTGAAGGCAAGGTTTAAAGTTTGATAGTCTAGCTTCTCTTTCTCTTCTCTCAGCTTCTGGGCTGCTGGTGAAATTCTTTCTTAGTAAAAAAGGATGAAATTAGAAATCAGGAACATAGAAAACACTAGAAAGCTCATAAATATAGGGGAGTTAAATATACTTTTAAACAACCAGTGGGTCAAAGAATAAATAGCAAGAGAAGTTAAAATATATTTTGATATTAAAAGAAAATATAGTGTATCAGAACTTGTGGGGTATGAAAAGGCCACAAGGGAAGATTGTAGATTTAAAAATGAGAGCAATTCAAATTAATAGTCTTACCTTAACCTTAAAGTTATTAAAAAAAAGAAGAAGGAGGAGGAGGAGGAGCAGGAGGAGGGGGAGAAGGAGGAGAATGCACTTCTTGGCATCTACAATATTGTCTGGGTTTGGTGACTGTATATGAGATGAATCTCCATGGTGGGGTAGTCTTTGGATGGCCTTTTCTTCAGTCTCTGTTCCATAATTTGTCTCCGTATTTGCACCCATGAGAACTTTGTTCCCCTTTCTAAGAAGGATTGAAGCACCTACACTTTGGTCTTCCTTCTTCTTGAGGTTTATGTGGTGTGTGAATTGTATCTTGGGTGTTCTGAACTTCTGGGCTAATATCCACTTATCAGTGAGTGCATACCAAGTGTGTTCTTTTGTGACCGGGTTACCTCACTCAGAATGATATTTTCTAGTTCCATCCATTTACCTTAGAATTTTATAAATTCATTGATTTTAATAGCTGAGTAGTACTCCATTGTGTAAATGTATCAAATTATTTTGTATCCATTCCTCTGTTGAGGGACATCTGGGTTCTTTCCAGCTTCTGAAAATTATAAACAAGGTTGCTATGAACATAGTGGAGCATGTGTCCTTATTACCAGTTGGAATTTCTTCAGGGTACATGCCCAGTAGTGGTATTGCTGGGTCCTCAGGTAGTAGTACTATGTCCAATTTTCTGAGGAACCGCCAAACTGATTTCCAGAGTGATTATACCAGCTTGCAATCCCACCAACAATGGAGGAGGGTTCCTCTTTCTCCACATCCTCGCCAGCATCTGCTGTCACCCAAGTTTTTAATTTTATCCATTCTGACTGGTGTGAAGTAGAATCTCAGGGTTGTTTTAATTTGCATTTCCCTGATGACTAAAGATGTTGAACATTTCTTTATTTTTTTTTGGTTTTTCGAGACAGGGTTTCTCTTTATAGCCCTGGCTGTCCTGGAACTCATTTTGTAGATCAGGTCGGCCTCGAACTCAGAAATCCGCCTGCCTCTGCCTCCCGAGTGCTGGGATTAAAGGCATGTGCCACCATGCCTGGCTCTGAACATTTCTTTAGGTGCTTCTCAGCCATTTGGTACCCCTCAATTGAGAATTCTTTGTTTAGCTCTGTACCCCATTTTTAAAAATAGGGTTATTTGACTCTCTGGAGTCTAACTTCTTGAGTTCTTTGTATATATTAGATATGAGCCCTCTATCGATTTGTAGGATTGGTAAAGATCTTTTCCCTATCTGTTGGTTGCCATTTTTGTCCTGTTGACAGGAATTTCACATGAAGACCAACAGAGTCAACCAACCTGGACCCTTGAACAATCCCAGAGACTGAAGTAATAACTAGCATGTACTGGACCTAGTACTGCTTCCCCCACCTTCCCACATATATAGCAGATGTGTAGCTTGGTCTTGTTGGGGGCTCACCAACAACTGGAGTAGGGGCTGTCCCTGACTCTGTTGGCTGCCTGTAGATCCTTTTCTCCTAACTGGGCTGCCTTTTCTGGCCTCAGTGGGAGAGGATGGGCCAAGTCCTGCAGTGACTTGATATTCCAGGGTAGGTTGGTACCCTGGGGTGGGCTCCACCTTCTCAGAGGAGAAGAGGAGGGGGAGGGGCTATATGAGGGGGGTACAGGGAGGGGAGGGAGGTATGAAATCAGGGTGTAAAATGAGTAAATAAATAAACTAATTAATAGAAAACAAGTAAGCAAATAATAAAAAGAAGAAATAAAAATGACTAAAAATATCTCGTTTTTTTGAGATTTTATTTTCTTTATTAAGAAACGTAAATCTTGGGTACATCAAAACTAATTTTTGGGATCGGGAAAATAAACAGAACCCACAACAGGAAAAAAAAAATGTTATCATCTGGGCCACAACAGATGTCAGAGAATATATTTTTATAACTGAAAAATTCTAGGTGCTTCGTCATTGACCTTTTGATATAAAATGACCTATTGAATTTGCATCTTGGTTCTTGGTATGGAGGTCCACAGACAAACTAGGACATCTTCGGACCTTAGCTAGATGCCATGAGGGGTTATTTGTTTTTTGACTCTTTTTTTCTTGTCTAAGAGGTAGCAGCAGCAACAGTGCTCACCTTCTGGGTAGATTCTTTCTTGGCATGATGAGCCTGTAGGACTACCACAGCTTCAACCACCTTGGGTCCAAAGGACTCCAGCATGTGCAGCAGCTCAGTGTTGTCGATTTCCAGCAGCATCCCAGTGATTTTCCCAGCTAGGTTTGAATGCATTGTTTGGATAAGTGGAAACAGATGCTCCCCCAGCATGTGCTTCTGCTCCTGGGGAGTGGGGGAGGGGAGGGCGCTGCAGTCAGCATAGACACAGTCAGGGGCTTCTGACCCTGGACATGGACTGCAGACTGGGGGTCCTGCAGTGGATGAATGGTCAGGTGAGGGCTGCAGACACTGGAGGCATACTTGTATGGAGCCACAGCCCTGGGAGCAGTGGCAGCAACTGTGCAAGGTTTGGCACGGCTGTAGGGACTGAGCAGTAGTAGGAAGACCAGAAGAGGCCAGAGCATTACCAGTTGGAGCTAGATATAGAAGAGCTGGACACGGCCCAGACTACAGCAGAGCACTTGGCATTCCTTGAAAGCCTTGAGGTCTCCCGCCTTGCTGCCAGCGTAGATTAGTCTTCATCTGTGCTAACTGGTTAGGCGTGTAATATGGAGGTATTCCCTGCACCTGCAGAACTGCCAGCACAAAGTAGCCACCAATTGAAGGCTGGAACTGAAGTAAGACGACATTGGCAAGGAGTGCCCTCATCCCAGCCACATATATGCTGCTTATACTAGTTTTTCAGGTGAGCCCTCAGCTCTTCCTTCCTCCGGGCCAGGGAGACATACAGCGGCTTGGAGCCCACAATACGTCCGTCCGTTCATCTCGGTGACAGCTTTGGTTGCCTCTTCAGGAGAGAAAGAAAGCCAAGCCCTTTGCTTCTTCCATCTTCTAGCATCACCTTCGCGCTAATGGTTGATCCAAAAGGAGAAAACTCTTTCCTTAATTTCTCATCATCAATGGTGTCATCCAAGTTCTTAATGTAGAGATTCACTTCCTACTAATCCTCTTCCTGCTTCAGCTGCTCAAATTTCCGTTTTAATTCAGCCTGACATTCTCCTTTTTTCTGTGCATGGCCTCCAAATCTGACTTTCACTCTCATTTCTTTTCCATTCATTTCTTCCACAGCCTTATTGGCATCCTCGTGTTTCTCATAACTTACAAAGCCAAAGCCTTTGGATTTCCCACTGGAGTCCCTCATCACCTTAACATTTAGGGTCTTACTAAATTGGCTGAAGATCTCTTTCAGGTTCCCATCATCCACTTCTTCTCCAAAGTTTTTCATTAAAAAAAAACTTGGCCTTGGCTCCAAGCTCAGCTTCTCGCTCTTTGCGAGACGTGAATCTGCCCACAAACACTTTACGGTCATTGAGGAACATGCCATTCAGCTTCTCGATGGCCCAGGAGGCGGCATCTTGGGTCTCAAAGTGGACAAAAGCGTAGCCCTTAGAACCATTCTCATCACAAACCACCTTACTGGACAGGGTGTTTCCAAAGGCAGAGACAGTGTCATATAGTGCTATCTATAGATTTGTTATCTATAGATTTGTCCAGGTTCTTGAAGAAGACATTTCCCACCCTATCTCAAAAAGGGATCGCTCTGAGACCACATGAATCGGATTGGCTTTCCCTTAATCATGTCAAAGTTCATGGTGTCCAAGGCCCTATCAGTGTCAGCTGACTGCTGGAAGTTGATGTAGGCACAACTGACAGAGCAGCAGCTGATCATATCACAGCAGACCAGGATGGACAGCACGGGCCCCACAGGGCTGAACTTTTCAGTGATGTCTGAGTGCAAATCACTTACTTATAAGGAGGCCATGGGGTAGCTACTAGCTGCAGTGTTCATCTCCCCATCCCCTACACTGCAGGACAAAAGGGACTCTGAGGCGCTGGTGGCACCAGGGACACCAGGAGAGGCTGTAGCAGAGAGGATCTGTGGCGGGACCAGAGTGAGGGTCAACTTACATGGGACCACAAATACCCCAAGACAAAAGGCTCTCAATATGACCCTCTCCTGGAGTATGTACTCTCTAGCTGTCCTGGCTTGGGGCTTAAAAAAATAAAAATTAAAGTAGGGAATACACTTACAAAGTGGGCAAACTCTGGTCTTCAGAGTTTAAATCAAGTTGGACCACAAAGCAGGCTGCCTTTCATGGTCACACAAAGGATGGCATGATGAACTTGAACATACAAGAGATGCCCATGAACATACAAAAAGCCTACAGAATTCCAAATAGTTTGGACCAGAAAAATTCCTCGTGTCACATAATAATCAAAACACCAAATACACTAAACAAAGAAAGAATATTAAAAGCAGTAAAGGAAAAAGGTCAAGTAACATACAAAGGCAGACCTATCAGATTACACCAGACTTTGCACTGGAGACTATGAAAGCCAGAAGATCCTGGGCCAATGTCATACAGACCTTAAGGGAGCACAAATGCCAGCCCAGGCTACTATACCCAGCAAAAATATCAATTACGATAGACAAAGAAACAAAGGTATTCCATGACAAAACCAAATTTACACAATATCTTTCCACAAACCCAGCCCTTCAAAGGATAATAAAGGGAAAACTCCAACACAAGGAGGAAAACTACTCTCTAGAAAAAGCAAGAAAGTAATCTTTCAACAAACCTAAAAGGAGATAGCCACAAGAATAAAGAAAGAGAACTTTAGACTAATTTCCTTTATAAATAATCAATGCATCATAGCAGCCTTATTTATAATAGCCAGAAACTGGAAAGTACCCAAATATCCCTCAACAGAGGAATGCATGTGGTATAGTTACACAATGGAGTACTATGCAGCTATTAAAAACAATGAGTTTATGAAATTCTTAGGCAAATAGATGGATCTGGAGATATTGTCCTGAGTGAGGTAACCCAATCATAAAAGAATACACATAATATGTTCTCACTGATAAGTGGATATTAACCCAGAAGCTCAGAATACCCAAGATAAAATTTGCAAAATACATGAAAGGAAGACCAAATTGTGGATACGTTGATTCTTCTTAGAAGAAGGAACAAAATACCCATGGAAGGAGTTACAGAGACAAAGGTCAGAGCTGAGACTGAAGGAAGGACCATCCAGAGACTGCCCCACTTGGGGATCCATCCCATAAACAACCACCAAACCCAGACACTATTGAATATGCCAACAAGATTTTGCTGACATGACCCTGGTATAGCTGTCTCCTGTGAGGCTATGCCAGTGCCTGGCAAATACAGAAGTGGATGCTCACAGTCATCTATTGGATGGAAAACAGGTTCCCCAATGAAGGAACTAGAGAAAATACTCAAGGACCTGAAGCTGTTTGTAGCCATATAGGAGGAACAACAATATGAACTAACCAGTAACCCCAGAGTTCCCTGTGACTAAACCACCAATCAAAGAAACACATGGTGGGACTCATGGCTCCAGCTGCATATGTAGCAGAGGATGGCCCAGTCAGTCATCAATGTGATGAGAGGCCCTTGGTCCTGTGAAGGCTCTATTCCCCAGTGTGGGAGAATGCCAGGGCCAGGAAGCAGGAGTGGGTGGGTTGGGGAGGAGGACGAGGGGAGAGGGGATAGGGGATTTTTGGAGAGGAAACTAGGAAAGGGGCTAACATTTGAAATGTAAATGAAGACAATATCTAATAAAAAAGAAAAACATGAAGGTAAAAACAAAAAAACCCCCATTCTTTCAAACCTAAATCATCTTTCTTTAAAAAAAGATTTATTATACACACACACACACACACACACACACACACACACACACACTGTAGCTGCCTTCAGACACACCAGAAGAGGGCATCTGGTTAGTTCCTATTGTTGTCCCTCCTATGCGGTTGCAGACCCCTTCAGCTCCTTGGGTACTTTTACTAGCTCCTTCATTGGGGGCCCTCCATGGGGGGACAGGTAGTATTGGATCTTTCTGTGAAACGATGTCCAGTTTTCTGATGAACTGCCAAATTGATTTCCAGAGTGGTTATACATGCTTACAGTCCCACCAGCAATGTAGTAGTTTTCCTCTTTCTCCACATCCTTGCCAGCATCTGCAGCCACGTGAAATTTTGATCTTATCGATTCTGACTGGTGTGAGGTGGAATCTCAGTTTCATGAGGTCCCATTAATTGATTCTGTTCAAGAAGGATTTTCAAGTGATACTACAAGTTAAAATCAAGCATAATTTAGGTACAGAATTTAAAAAATTTTAAGTTAGAATCTATGATAAAATAATTTATCTAAATTTTTAAGTATCATGAACTAGATGTTATAAATACATAACCTACCTTACAATTTACATAACTGTTATAATTATGCTCAACATATATCTGAGAAATAAGAGCCTTTTTAATTGGACAAAAAGGGGGAATTGTGGCTGCCTGTGTTCTTATGTTAATTTGTGTTTCCAAAATGGTTTGCATGAGCACATGTACACACACACACACACACACACACACACACACACACACACACAAAAACATAGTTTCTGGGAACCTGACCCAGTTCTTATCAGTTAATAAATGTGCCAGCAGCCAGGACTTTATGATTCCTGGGCTCGGGCAAGGAAAGAATAGGAGATCTGCCATGCTGGGAGAGGTGGGAAGGAGATGCCACACCTGAGTAGGTACAGGACAAAAAGCATAGCCACCATGTACTAGCCAGGGGAGAGCAGCCCAAGAGGGCTGCTCATCTGATCTAGAGCAGCCATGATGGAATATAGGATTTAGTAAGTAATAACTCAGAATCATTGAGGGGAGGTAGATTAGCCATGTAGAGGTTAAGGATTGGCACAGCCATTGAGATGATTAAGGCATATCAAAATATAAAGGTTATGTGTTTCTTTCATTCAGGAACCTAGAATATTGAGGGCTAGCAAGGAATTTCTCCCCCACCCCACAGTGGGATTTATTAGATCTATACTAGTGTACTCTCTGGTCCAGTTGTCTCATGCTTTGGCATCTGCCTAAAGAATTTGACATCATTCTTCACAGATATTTTCTTGTTGTTATGCCACTCTATTCACAGTAGCTAGGAAATGGAAGCAAACTAGATGTCTTTAACAGGAATGGATACATGTGATACACATAAGGCAACAGGATTCTATTTAGTTTTAAAGAAAAATTGAGCCATGAAGTTTGTAGGTCAATGGATGGAAATAATGAGGTAGCCCAGACTAAAAAAGACAAATGTCACATGTTCTCTGTCATAAAGTCTATTAATTTGTATACTAATTTTTAAAATATGTTTTAAAAATTGAAAAAAGAAAGTATTAGCACAAATGTAGAAGCGTGGTTCAGCCCCTGTTATAAACAAGGTTCTTTGAAAGGTTAAATAGAACTATACAAGACCTATGATTCCACTTCTAAATTGTTAGCAACATTTCTCATAGCTGTGACAGAATACCTGACAGAAACTGCTTAAAAGAGAAAAGGTTTATTTTGGTATATGAATCAAGGAATATGTAGCCCAGCATAGTGAGGAAGACATACAGTGATTGTATTCTTCAGATGTGGTGGTTATTTTGGGCCTGGGTATACAGTAGCTGGAGTTAGGATATTTTGACCTGAGCCTAGAATTGAGGTGTAGTATTTTAGTAGTGTTTTTGGTGGTGGTGGGTTTTTGTTTTGTTTTGTTTTGTTTGTTTGTTTGTTTAATGAAGTGTCCCTGTGAATCTGGAGCTCACCATTTTGACTAAATGGACTGATCCATGAGTCCCTGGGATCTGCCTGTTTCTGCCTCACACACTGCCACATAAATAGTTCTGGGGTTACACGTGCATGTCAACATACCCAGCTTTTATGTAGGTATTGAGAATATGACCTCAGGTCTCTGTACTTAAACAGCAAGTACATTACCAACTAAGATATCACCCCAGATCCCAGATTTAAAAAAATAATCTGAACTCCTATGAAAATATAATTCAGACACCTTATGATTTACCCACAAAGGGTTCAAAGTCTGTTATTCTGGCACATTCATGTTATGAAACCAGCTCCAACATTTATTTTAGAGACTCTCCACCCAAAGACTACTGTAACATCGGAGTGTTCGTGCCCTATTCACAAAATAGCAATCAGCTGATTGGGTGTGAATCAGCTTGATTGATTCCCTGTGTGGCATGAGATGCCACTCTGGTTTAGACAAGTGTTACCCTAAGACCTACCTAGCCACCAGGGTTTCCTCCCCAGGATAGTAGTGTTAGGAAGCCCTATGGACTGTGTAGAAGTGGACTCTGGTAGGTTTTCAGGTCATGGAAAATGTGCCCAATGAAGAAGCTCTGAAACTATAGCCAATTCTCTTTTTCTCAGTGATTCTTGTTATGCAGTGTTATCCCTCTTGCCACGATGTACCACCCTTACTCATCAGCGACCTAATTTTATTCTATTTATTTATTATTTTATTTTATTAGACATTTTCTTTATTTACATTTCAAATGTTACCCCCTTTCCTATTTTCCTCTCTGAAAATCCCTTATCCCCTCCCTACCTTGCCCTGCTCCCCAACCCACCCACTCCTGCTTCCTGGCCCTGGAGTTTCCCTACACTGGGGCATAGAGCCTTCACAGGACCAAGGGTCTCTCCTCCCATTGATGACCAACTAGGCCATCCTCTGCTGCATATGTAATTGGAGCCATGAGTCCTACCATGTGTACTCTTTGGTTTGTGGTTTAGTCTCTGGGAGCTCTGGGGGGTACTGGTTAATTCATATTGTTATTTCTCCTATGGATCTGTAAACCCCTTCAACTCCTTGGGTCCTTTCTTTAGCTCCTTCATTGGGGACCCTGTGCTCAGTCTACTGCATGGCTATGAGCATCTCTTTCTGTATTTGTCAGGCACTGGCAGAGCCTCTCAAGGGACATCTATATCAGACTCCTATCAGCAAGCCCTTATTAGCATCCACAATAATGTCTGGATTTAGTGATTGTATATGGGATGGATCCCCAGGTGGGACAGTCTCTGCATGGTCATGCCTTCAGTCTCTGCTCCACACTTTTTCTCTGTAACTCTTTCCATGGGTATTTTGTTCCCCCTTCTAAGAAGAATCAACGTATCCACACTTTGGTCTTCCTTCATGTGGTTTGTGAATTGTATCTTGGGTATTTCGAGCTTCTGGGCTAATAGTCTCTTATCAGTGAGTGTATATCATGTGTGCTCTTTTGTGATTGGGTTACCTCACTTAGGAAGATATCCTCCAGATCCATCCATTTGCCTAAGAATTTCATAGATTCATTGTTTTTAATAGCTGAGTAGTACTCCATTATGTAAATGTAGCACATATTCTGTGTCCATTCCTCTGTTGAGAAACATCTGGATTCTTTTCAGCTTGTAGCTATTATAAATAAGGTTGCTATGAACATAGTGGAGCATGTGTCCTTATGACAAGTTGGAACATCTTTTGGGTATATGCCGAGGAGTGGTATTGCTGGATATTCCTGTAGTAGTACTATGTCCAATTTTCTGAGAAACCATCTAACTGACTTCCAGAGTGTTTGTACAAGCTTGCAATCCCACCAGCAATGGAGCAGTGTTCCTTTTCCTTCACATCCTCACCAGCATCTGCTGTCACCTGAATTTTTGATCTTAGCCATTCTGAATGGTGGAAGGTGGAATCTCAAGGTTGTTTTGACTTGCATTTCCCTGATGATTAAGGATGCTGAACATTTTTTTAAGTGTTTCTCACTCATTCGGTATTCCTCACTTGAGAATTCTTTGTTTAGCTTTGTATCCCATTTTTAATAGGGTTATTTGGGTCACTGGAGTCTAACTTCTTGAGTTCTTTGTATATGTTGGATATCAGCCCTCTATCAGTTGTAGGATTGGTAAAGATCTTTTCCCAATCTGTTGATTTCATTTTTGTCCTATTGTCAGTGTCCTTTGCCTTACAGAAGCTTTGCAATTTTATGAGGTCCCATTTGTTGATTCTTTATTTTAGAGCATAAGCCATTGCTGTTCTGTTCAGGAACTTTTCCCATGTGCCCATATTTTCGAGGCTCTTCCCCACTTCCTCCTTTATAAGTTTCAGTGTATCTGGTTTTATGTGGAGTTCCTTGATCCACTTGGACTTGAGCTTTGTAAAAGGATATGAGAATTGGTCAATTTGCATTTTTCTACATGCTGACTGCCAGTTGAATCAGCACCATATGTTAAAAATGCTGTTGCCCACCCCCCACACTGGATGGTTTTAGCTCCTTTTTAAAATGTCAAGTGACCACACATGTGTTAGATCATTTCTGGGTCTTCTATTCCATTGATCTTCCCACCTATCTCTGTACCAATACCTTGCAGTTTTTATCACTATTGCTCTGTAATATAGTTTGAGGTCAGGGATGGTGATTTCTCAAGAAGTTCTTTTATTGTTGAGAATAGGTTCTGCTATCATGTTTTTTTTTTTTTTGTTGTTGTTTTTGTTTGTTATTTTTTGTTGTTATTCCAAATGAATTTGAGAATTGCTCTTTCTAAGTTATGATGAATTCATTTGGAATTTTGATGGGAAATTCATTGAATCTTTAGATTGCTTTTGGCAAGATGATCATTTTTACTATATTAATCCTGCCAATCCATGAGCATGGGAGATCTTTCCATCTTCTGAGATCTTCACTTTTTTTTCTTCAGAGACTTAAAAGGTCTTGTCAAACAGATCTTTCACTTGCTTGGTTAGAGTCACACCAAGGTATGTAGTATTATTTGTGACTATTGTCAAGGGTGTCATTTCCCTAATTTCTTTTTTAGTCTATTTACCCTTTGAATAGAGGAAAGGTACTGATTTATTTGAGTTAATTTTATATCTAGCCACTTTGCTGAATTTTCTTTTTGAATCAGGTTTAGGAGTTTTCTGGTGGAATTTTTGTGGTCACTAGATTTCATAGTCTCTGTTGAGAAGTCTGGTGTAATTTTGATAGGTTTGCCTTTATCTGTTATTTGACCTTTTTCCCTTACTTCTTTTAATATCCTTTCTTCATTTAGTGCATTAGGTGTTTTGATTATTATGTGATGGGAGGAATTTCTTTTTTGGTCTAGTCTATTTGGAGTTCTGTAGGCTTCTTGTATGCCCATGAGCATATCTTTCTTTAGATTAGGGAAGTTTTCTTCTATAATTTTTGAAGGCATTTACTGGTACTTTAAGTTGAAAATCTTCATTCTCATCTATAACTATTATCCATAGGTTTGGTCTTCTCATTGTGTCCTGGATTTCCTGGATGTTTGTGATTAGGATCTTGTTGTATTTTGCATTTTCTTTGACTGTTGTGTCAATGTTTTCTATGGTATCTTCTGCACCTGAGATTTCTTCTGTATCTTGTATTCTGTTGGTGATGCTTGCATCTATGACTCCTGATCTCTTTCCTAGATTTTCTAACTCCAGGGTTATCTCCACTTGTGAGTTCCTTATTGTTTCTTTTCTATTTTTAGATCTTGGATGGTTTTGTTCATTTCCTTTGCCTGTTTGATTGTGTTTTCCTCTAATTCTTTAAGGAATTTTTGTGTTTCCTCTTTAAGGGCTTCTAGCTATTTACCTGTGCTCTCCTGTATTTCTTTACTGGAGTTATTTATTTCCTTTTTGAAGTCCTCTACCATCATCATGAGAAGTGATTTTAGATCTGAGTCTTGCTTTTCTAGTGTGATGTTGTATCCAGGACTTGCTATGGTCAGAGAATTGGGTTCTGATGATGCTAAGTAACCTTGGTTTCTGTTGCTTATGTTTTTATGCTTTCCTCCCTCCATCTCATTATCTCTCATGGTACCTGCCCTGGTTATATTGACTAGAGCCTGTTCTTCCCGTAATCCTGGTTTTGTCAGAACTCCTCAGAGTCCTGCTTTCTCTGTGATTCTGAGATTCTGGGTGTGTCAGAGCTCCTGGAAGTCAAGCTTCCTCTGGAACCCTGAGAACCTGTTGTGACCAAGCTTATGGGATCCTATGATCATGGGATCCTGTGATCCTGGGTGTGTTTGAGCTCCTGAGAGTGGAGCCTCCTCTGGGTACTGTGGGACTGTCTGCAGAGTTCGTGCCCAAGCTAAACCAGTGGAGACCGGAAGGATACCAGGACACTGGTTGGGCAGGGTTTCTGTGTCCCTGGATCCTGCTAGTCCCAGTTTTCCTGGTCTCCTTACTTATTTATTAGCCTATGTTCAGTAGTCTGTCACAGTGATGGGAAGCCAGTACAAATGACTTTGCATTTGGGAACAAAAATCTACCTAGGTTGCAATCAATGAAGTATCCAGTTTTAAAGATCTCCCAATGAAATGGACCTAGCTGGGAAAGGTATTAAACAGAAGGCTGTGGAAGACCAAATAGGAAGGACATGCTAGATTAAGAGGCTGCCTTTTTCCAGAAATGTTCTCAAGCCTTTGGTATAGTAATTCATATAAGCTGGATGTGGTGGCACATGCCTATAAATATAGGTACTCAGAAGGGTTAGGTGGGAGGGTCATGAGCTCAAGAACAGTTTGAGTTATATAATGGAAATTCCCCAACACACTTAGTGGTTTTTTTTTGTTGTTGTTTTGGGTTTTTTTTGTTTTTTTTGTTTTTTTTTTTAGAAATAAAGAAAGTAGAGGGTGGGGGAAAAGAGAATGAAAATATTCATGAAATCGTGCTAGCAAAGGTGGTTGTGTATAAACAGTGACCCCAAAGAACATAGAAACTCTACAACCCAAAACAATTTTGCTTTGTTTCAATCATTCTGATCCTGTAGCCTCTAAGTGGCACTCCCTTTGTTTATATCTGGGTAAATAGAGCTACATGCATCTGAAGCTTGGACTTTTACTTCCATAGCTGGTTCTATGAAATACAGAGCTATATGGCTGCACTGACTTGTTTGGAAATTCACTTTGGAAAAATAGTCCACAGTCCCAAATGAGAAACACTTTTAGTTTTCACAAGATCTGCACAAAGAAACTGGACCAGCCTTGCCTTGGGTGCTTTGTACAATGACGGATCATTGATGATTCACACAGATCTCACCCTCTACTGTGCAGCAAGGAGCCATCCTGAGTATCGGATGATTTTTCTAGAAACAGCTTTTGTTTCAATGTACCTACAAAATCCTTCCTTCTCTGTCACTTTTGCTTCCAGGGGTAGCCGTGGTGCCCCCCAGACCTAGCCACAGTTGTCTGTTGTTCATTTTCTTCCCCCCAAATAAGTTTCTCTTCATTTGTTTTATTCTAATCAAATAGAATGTTTTGTTTATAGTTATGTGATGTCAGCTTCCAAGAATTTCTTCTTCTCTTTCCCCCTTACATCTGGCAATCTTTTCCACAGACCAGGGGCAGTGCCAAGCCCCATTCAGGGTTAAAGATTCCCTCTTTTTCCTTCCAGATATTGTCCAATATCCTGTAGGCTGCTGTCACTTAGCACACAGCAAAACCTTGGCAATCAGTACAGGCATCCTCCTGCTGTTATACTGTTGCCAGTCCTAGAGAGCCTTGCCACTACTAGAGGAATCAGCACCAGATGGGAGGCACGTAAAGCATGGTTTTTGTTTCCATGGTTTTTGTTTCCTAGGTCCCTGCCTTTTAACAGGTGGGAAAGGCACAGAACTTCCTAAGGACCACCTGGAGTACTTGGTCCTCTAGCAGCAACTCCTCCTCTAAGCACAGATCTCCTGACTTTTGGAGGACTGTGTCAGTGTCTCAGAGATATGTACTACAGAACCCAAGAAAGTTAATTAAGAGCAATATAGTTCTACTATCTTTTCTAAGACCAGGGTATCTTGCTTATACTTTCCCTTAATACAGAGTTACTTGTGTTCCTTTGGTTAAAAACCTGTCATGAGACAAACCTGGACTCTCTAGGCTTGCCTACTAGATGCTTGCAAAGCTCCCTCTCTACCCCACATCCTATCTGCAGCCCTACTCCTCTGGTAGTTCTTAGGACCCTATGATATTCATGCTGATCATCCCCCCAATGAAGATCCCCAATGATCAGATATTCACAGTGAGACTTCTTTCAATTTTTAAATAACTCATAATTAGTGATGATGGTACAGTGTTTATTACATTGCAGTTTGAATGATCATGTTCATGCCTATCTGCTTAGATGGAGAGTTCCTTGATTTAGATTTCACATGTGTGCAGTACATAGTAGAAGTTCAGGAAATACTAGTTTTATTATTTAAGTAGCTGATGACTCCAGTTATAAACCTAGAAAAGGAGAGTACAGAGATGGTTGGGAGCATCACAGGCTGGTTCATATTTATTGGTTTGGGGGATGAATAAAGGGTTTCTGGGGCAAGCTAGAGGGGACCAAGGTGCATTCAGATATTTTATTTTCTCATAAACAGGTAAAAGAATCTTTCAAGCTTCAAACATCATCTAAGAAGATTAACTCTGCCATTCCTACTGGGTAAATTATTTTTCTAGATAATGCTTTTTTCCTTTGGTCTAAATCATTTGTGTTGATAGAATGAAGGGATAGTAGATGGAAGTAATTTAGGAACAGAAAGAATTTTCAAAGAAGGTAAGAGGTATCTCTGAGCTTAGATCCCTTATGTATATTATTCCTTGAAGGCCACAGTGATGAACATAGTGACTGCCATACAATGAGACTGGTATGGCAGAGAATCAGAATTAAGCTTCCCTGCCTTTACAACAAACAGCAGATGGGTTATTTTAAAA
Organism: Mus minutoides; assembly: GCA_902729485.2. NCBI lineage: Eukaryota > Metazoa > Chordata > Mammalia > Rodentia > Muridae > Mus > Mus minutoides. Next base: position 30,943 of record LR750848.1, on the reverse strand, counting down.
CTAATATATTTCTCACACGTGTTCCATGGAACATCAGTCCCTGCACAATCATTATAGATATTTCATGAGAAAAAGACATGTGGACATCAACTATACTTTAGAAATGTAAAACAGGTATTCCTCTCCCAGGGTTATGGAGAAATAAATACCTATCATACTGGACACAGCATTTGCTCTCAGAAACAGCTTGAGAATGTGTTTTGGAAATGCTCAGATGTTAAAAGAAGAATTTGAAGCCTGATGATGTGATTGAACATCTCTGAATGATATTCCCTGCTGAGCCTAGCTCTCTACATAAAATGAAAATGAAGTCCTGATACTCTGTCAGGCTAAGCAACACATGAAATTTGGAGCAAGGGCTTGTCCTGCACAATTCCACTTTACTCTGAATAATAAGCACATGGAGGAGGATTTCCTATCTGGGGTTGCAGATAACACAAAGGTAGGTAAAAGGGAAGGCACATTGTAAGCAGATTGGCAGAACTAGGAGCACTGTCTGGGATGAAGTTGGTGGTCATGGCCAATGTCCCTGTGTTATTTGGGGGAGGTGCAGGAATTTTCCTCTTTAAGAAAAACAGTGAGTGATAAATCTCTACAGGGAGCACATGCTCAAGTGTGTATCAGTAGTTTGTTAACCGGATCTGTGCTCCTGACGGGTTGCACACATGCACTTGCCCAAGAGCTATCTGGATTTGAGAATGAAAGACACACACACACACACACACACACACACACACACACACACACACACACACACACACCAGTTAATTTTAATATGCTTTGACTAGCTCAAAGGTTGGGCAATTCTAAAGCACACGTTTCCCTCCTGGTACTCCAGGCTTAATGCCCTCTAATTCTATATTTTACCTTTGTTGCCCTGGGTACTTCTGGGTGGCCCTCTAGCCTTTGCCACCTGAAATGCTTCTGGGGATCCCTTCCAGGAGCTGTATTATGCCTACATTTTGGATGATTTTCTTTCTGCAGCTCTAAATCTAATCGTCTCCCTCTGCATCATGCCCATTCCCTTCTTCCTCACTTCCAGTTCCCACCCAGTGCAAATCTAAAAGTTCCAACTTTCTCTTCTCTCTCTCTCTCTCTCTCTCTCTCTCTCTCTCCACCCAGTCATGACCCAGTCATTGGCTTTTTATTGATCAATCAAAAACCAACTGGAGGCAAGGACCTTGGACACGCAGAATCCCAATTTTGGGTGCAGGATTAATTCAAAGCATTAGAACCAATCCCCAGTATAGGTAAGATTTGAAATCACCCTGCTTGGAACACTTTGGACTAAGGATTGTTAGCAATGGAGGGGTGCAAAGAGTATACTGTCATAGTCTAGGTGAAGGCTAGAAAAGTATGAGAAGTTATACAGTTGAAAGATACTGATTATCTTTAGCAGTGCTAGGTGAATGGAGTCAGTATACTTCACACAAGATTAAGGTATGACAGCAAGAGCAGGAGATGTTCCAGAAGGGCAAATACTTTGGATAGTGAGAGATGGTGAGGCAAGGGTTTTATCCCTCCATACAGGCTTTTGTTTCTGAACCAGAGCTGTCAATAATTGAGCGAGGCTTTGCCTGAGTGTTATTTGAAATACAAAGCTTCCTCCTGTCACCAGGACCCAAGAGATACCTTGCTTAAAGAACTGAGAGGACAAAATTCTGTAATCAGATGGCTTCGCAGCTTGATGAAAATCCTCATGGGTAGCCTGAGTATATATAAACAGGACAGCAATGGTGAACCAGACCTGGTCTCTTTGGCCATGCGATATACAAGACTGTTTTGGGTATCTGTGCTATGTGGAAGTCCTCAGGTAGCTCCTTGGGGTGAAGGAGGGCACCAAAGTGGCTGTATTGGCTACATTTTTTGGCTTATAGTTTATATAACACAGTGTTCATGGTAGGGAAAGCACAGCAGAGTGAACAGCAATGGGAATACACAGCCATGGCAGATCAGGAAACTGTTCAGATCATAATACTTGGCTGGGTTGCAAACACTTATACATATTTTGAGGAAGGTCATTTCCAAGATCCATTGTAGGTACTCAAATCAATGTGTCCTTATGTTTCTTATATTAAATTCTATAATACTTGTATGTAAACTGATGTATGCTTCTGTGTACTTTGAATACCCTCTAGATTAGTTATGGTGTCTGATACAATGCAATATAAATGGTAATATTAAATGTCCAATAAATTCCATGGAATCAATTATTATATTAAATTATTTGGGAAATGAATAAAACAGAAAGAAAAACTATATATGCTCATTACATATACATTATTTCACAATATTTTAAATCCAAGTTTGGAGGAATCCATGGATATAAACATACAGATCTGGTAGGCTAAAATAGAAACTTTGATGGGGTAAATTACACAATTAATCATTCACGTATCTGAAACTTTAAAACCCACCTGCAAGAACTTGTTCAAATATAGAGAGATGAATTTTGAAGACAATCACCTTTGAAAAGAATGGGTACAGGAGGGAAATATATGATTTAACAGAGTTTTAAAATTATAGCAAAGAAGGCTTTGAATTGGCTAGAAATGATACCTTCAGAATTAGTGTATATGATTAACTCACAAGAATTGAGAATATGGTTATCCCAGTCCATTGCAAAGACTACTTAGAAAAATCCTTCAAGGCTTTTCTTCTCAAAAGACTAGTCTTTATAAGAAATGCTAGTGGAAATATGAAGGCATTTGGTCAAATGATACAGCTATATGAAAACAGTTTGGCTTTTCCTTTAAAAACATAAGCATAGGATAATCATGCTGTAGCTACTCCATTTGTAGGTCATGCCAGTTAGTGTTTGTCAACCTGATAGTAGCTAGATTCACCTGGGAAGAAGAAACCTTTATTAAAAAAATGTTTCCAACAGATTGATATGTAGGCCAATTAGTGTGACAATTTCTTGATTTAGTGATTGATGTGAGAGGGCCTAGCCCACAGTGGATGGTGCGAGCCCTGGGCAGGTCATCATCCTAGGTTATATGAGAAAGCATATTGGGCAAGTCATGAGGAGCAAGCTGGTTAGCAGCCCTCCCTCACTGTCTCTGCTTCAGTTCCTGCCTCCTGGCTCCTCCCTTGACCTCCTGCTCTGACTTCCCTTCACGATGGTCTGTAACTGTAAGGCAAACAAACCCTTTCCTCCCAAGTTGCTTTTAGTGTTTCTCAATCTGTGGGTCAATTTTGACAATCAGGCACCTCCATGGCCAGCCCAAGGGACCTTGTGACAACAGGAAACGTCATCACTAGGTGCCCAGAGGTGACACATGCCCATTGTCACCTTGTGTTGCACGTCCTCCTGTGCATGTGCCACATTCCTGATAAAAGGCCCTGCTTCTCCTCCAACCTCCCCTTCTTCCTTTCCTCCACCCAGAGGCAGCTTCTGTGCCCCCTTAATAATACCTCTTTTAATAAATCTCCCCATGTGAGACCTGTTAGATGGTTTTGTCAGTTTTTACTGCTTATATCCAACACTCGTGACCTCCTTGGGGCTCAGGTATCCTGCATTTCAGATATTTAAATTATGATTAATAACAGTAGCAATAGTACAGTTATGAAATAGTAGCAAAACAACTTTATGGTTGGGCTTACAACATGAGGAAGGATATTAAAGGCTCACAGAATTAGAAAGCAAACCACTGCTTTTGGTCATAATGTTTATCACAGCCATAGAAAACAAACTAAGACATGTTCCAAAGAAAGTTCTTGAAGGGACATATGTCCTATGCATGGCAGCATTTGCCATAATATCCAACAGATATGCATGTGTGGTTGAGCAGTATGTGGGATTCATATGCACAGAATGATAGTCAGCCTTAACAGGAGGTACAGAATGAACAAACACTAAAACTTTTATTAAATAAAAGAAGATGAGCAAGAAAGACAAGTGCTATGTAACTAAACCTAGATAAGGTACTTGGACTTCTCAGACATGGCTAGTAGCGTTTCATGGATGGAGGGAAGAAGATCCTCTGTTAAATGGAGACAGAGTTTCAGTGACAGATGTGACAACAGTGGCACACTGGAAGTGTACTTGGTTCTGCTGGGTTCTGTGTCCAAAGGCACAAGGATGGGGTATTATGCTGCCCACACGTTTCTATAATAAAAGCACAGAAAAGGTAGTACAGCATCAGTCAAGTTTTAAGGTTTGGGCTGCTGGCTTCTACAGGCTGACCTTTGTCTAAAGTAATATTTCCATCGCTACCATCTAGAATACCCATAAGCAGTCCTTCCTTACTCTACTCTCTCACCCAAACTTATTTTTTGGTCCTCAAGTTTGACTCTGTTTCTCTTTTGGCACCCATAACTCCCTCTGATTCCTGCAGACAATGCAAATGGTCCCTACTTTGTGTTTCCCAAGCAGACAGCAGGAACCTGCAAAGCCACCAACTTGGCACCTCAAAGCTCGACTTGCATGAGAGTAAGCATGTATCCCCTATTCCCTAATGAAGCTCGACTTGCATGAGAGTAAGCATGTATCCTCTACTCCCTAATGAAGCTCGACTTGCATGAGAGTAAGCATGTATCCTCTACTCCCTAATGAAGCTCGACTTGCATGAGAGTAAGCATGTATCCTCTATTCCCTAATGAAGTCAAACACTTGGCATATAAGAATGGTAATTTTGCTTTCTGATAAATTCTGAGGGAGGAAAGGTAATTTGATTATTTCTTTCCAATTCAGAACTCCTTTTAAAGCTCAGCCCCTCTGGCTAGCCTGCCTCCACATACACACACACACACACACACACACACACACACACACACACACACCCGTGTTTGCTCATACACCCATGTATGGGTGAAAACCTTTCAAATGTTGCTTCTACTCCAAATTATTTTTCTAAGAAAGATGGACTGCCTGCATCCCTCTGGGAACTCCTCTGTCCATGTCTCCATAGGAGCAAGACTTCTCACAACAAACCATGTGCACATCACACACAATGACACATAGTTCAGTGGCAGGGTGAAGACATGGGAGGTTTGAGTTAAAGATATGCCCCATCTGGTTGACATCCTCACCCTGTCTCCTGCACCAGAGTCCACACTTGGCCATGCATTTTGAGGGATATCTGGCTTGGGTACTAGTTCTGTCTCAATACTAACAATCATCAAGTGTTACTTGGGCATTTGCTTATGAGTCTGGTTGGCTGGGTGAACCTGCAGGGACAGGGGGCCATGCAGGGAGCTTCATGTCACCATGTTGATTGACACTCAGCTTCTGCTGATTTTCTATCTCTATTACAAATAACTCCTCTGACTCATGAGAACAGATATCCTTCCCCGTTCTACCTGGTGCCCTCTCAGGTCACCAGCAGCATCTCTGGTGGCCTTGAAACTCTAGACCACAGCTTCTGCATTTGCCTAGTGAGGGTGGGTTTGTGGGCAGGGCCTGATGTTAGACTTCCCCAGTAAAGGATATGGTGGGATCACCCACATTTTCATAACAAACCAAACTTATAAAGGGCAAGTTCAGCCAGTACAGTGGCCAGCCAAAGGCTGCTGGGGAATGCCTTCCACCCTAAACCAGCTAATTTGTGTCTGTCCTGAACACACAGCTCACCAAACATTGCCAGGTCTGGCTGTCTTTGAAAGAAGACTTTCTTTCCATTTTGGCAAACTGTCTCTTGAAAGACACTTCATTCTTTTTATTGGATGGCTAATATTTTCACAAGTAACACATTCACTTTCTAAAGAAATCTCCTACCCTGTTCTTCGGGCATCCATTTCCCACCAGAATTTCTCTTATCTGCCTTCCTGTCCAGGGGGTTCCGGTGTTAACTCTTAAAAAGTCAGACTGAATTCTCTAGAGAAGCCTGGTGTTTTGGGACTTGACTGAAGATCAGAAACAAAGACTGAAGCAAAACCATCAGGGCCACAGCATGGAAAGCTAGATGCAAGCTTCCCAAGCTGCAGCATGTGTGCTGCCAGCCAGCCGGCGCCTCAGCGGCCTGGCTTGGCAGCCTCTTACTCAACCTCTGTTTTCCTTGGGGGTAGGTGGAGGAGGTGGAGGGAACCAGGAAGGAGGAGGGCAGCACTGAGGGATGTAGTTGCCCTTTGCCTCATGATTTATACTTGGTCAGAGTAGCCCTGTTCCGCTTGCTTTAGGCTGGAATGTGTCTTGGACATGTTGTTTCAATATGAGACAATCAGCTGGGCCCTCTGTGGAATGTCCCTGGAGACTGGAAACGACCTCCCAACAGGGTCATTTGTTCAGCAGAATTTAAAGCCACATTCTCCAACATCTGCATTCTATTAATACCTTCAGAATAATTTCTTCCTTCAGCCTTGGGAAATCAGAGGATGTTCTGAGGGACACTTAGCATTGAGTCCTTTTGATTTTGCTGCCTCCTGGAAGAATCCTAACCCCTTCCTCTGCTGTAGTGCAAGTGTATCTTCACTTTCCCAGAGTAAAATCCTGGATGGGCAAAATGTATGGGCTGGACTTCTGTAAATGTACAAAATAGAGATGAAACAGAAGAGCTTGGCAGACATTCCTGGGTATGTGCTGAAAGCCAGTGAGGGGACAAGTACCTTCTGTGAAGGCCCCTTTCCAAGTCCTTGTGGGAGCCTGGCCAGAGGTGGAACCTCGTCATATCCTCCCAGGAGAGAAGGTTCTTAAAGGAAAGGAAGACAGAGAGTGAAGGAAGAGAAAATGGTTTCAGGGCAGCAGTACAATAAAGCCAGAGATAATTTCTTTAAAGTTCAAGTACACTTACTAGCTAGATGGAGTAGAAATGCAGCTCAGAGCTTCAGTAATATCCACTTAGTGGGAAAAAGTATGACTTGGACGTGCAGCTGTGACCTTGCATGAGGCTGGTCCTGAGTTTTGGGCCTTGTAAGAAGACACTGGGGACATATTGAGTGTGGAGGTTCTTCTGGTATGGAAGGGAATGTGATCAAAGCTCTGATACTAAGAAGGTATGGTTAATCTAAGAACATTTAATGAGTGTCTCCCCATTGTACATATGTAGCCAGACCCTTTGTCAACTACTTTGAAGGAAAGAGAGTCAGGGCCAGTGTTGAGGACATCATTTCTGAGCTCTATTATTTATTTATTTTTCTGCGAACCTGGAAAGTACAGCTGCTGAGGCTTACCAGGCAGGGTCTATCTGACTATTAGTTGTCATTATCAAAATCTTTGTCACTGTATTCTCATTCAATAACCCCAGAGCCTAATAAAAAAACTAAATACACTCAAACTGATCAGAAACACAACTCTGCCCCATCATTTTAAGTTCCAGTATGCCTCTAAATATGAGGAATGGCTTCCTGGGTGTGTGGCTCAGAAAGAATGTTCTTTCTCTCTTATGGCTGAAGGTAGGTTAGGGTATCTGAAAGCACTGCCTGGGTAGAAAGGATGTGCTGCCTAACACATCTGATGGTTTTTCCTTTGTCATCGACTCACTTGTCTGTCTGCTCATAGGAAGAGATCTGTCAAACAGTTGGCTTCCTGTGGGATCTGCACACCCACCCTCTAGCTGGTGGACCTTTGCTGCTTGGGCCTCTGGCCAGGTCTTACATTCCTTTGCCTAGGATTACAAGGGGTTTTGAGAACAAGTGTTCAAGAGAATAGGTAGATGGGTTTTGGCTTTCTATCTCCTTTTCCTTGCCCAAATTAGCAAACCCTGGAGAGCAAGCAAAAGGATACAATAAATAGGCTGTGGGTTCCCTGTGACCTTCCTATGTCAGCGTCTGGAAAGGCAAGCTTGCATTTGCTGCTAGTGCCAGGGACCAAGCACAAACCATCCTAGCATAACACAGTGAAGCACATGTCCGTTTTACTGATGGGAAAAAAGATTAGGTCAGCTTATCCAATTTCAGCGGGTAAAAGTAGGACTGGCATCATATAATGCCTACACTTTTTTTAGAGCACTGACTATAGAATAAAAGGCACATAATTAGAAATAAGAGTCTAGAGGGTTCTATGGCTTTCCCCCACTAAACAGAAATGGGCAGTTTTTCAATGACTCTTTCCTGCTGCTTCGTTTCTGCTTTGTTCCAGCAGCACGTGGATTTGGGGGATGCTACCCTGATGTGTGTGCTCCCCTGGTCCCTGCCTACACCAGGTGTCTGTAAGTGCCAGCAGAAGGCGCTGACTCATCTGCTGCATTCAAGTTTGTGTGAATTTTGGGTGGGGTCTGTGTGCATGCACACTACCTCGCAACTGATCTACCATGTACTGAAAAATGATGACAAACCCTTTTTGCATTCCTAAGGCATCTGTAACACACTTTTCTTTCCCTGCCCTACTTAGCGGCACTAGTTTTGTTTCCAGTTGTGGATTCTACAGGGTGGGCTCCTTCCTCACAGCCCGTCTAATATGGCAACCAGCCTTCAGGGGACTATTAATAGCCCTTGTTTCCAGTATGTGCCCCTGAAAACTCAGGCCTCATTTTCTAGCAACTAACTGTTACAATTCTAAGAATAAACTCCCTTTGAATGTCTTCCTGCCGGAAGAATAGTTGGACTCTTGCTCACTGTCAGCCCCCTCCCCCTGAAGGCTAGGAGCCCAAGGATATATGGTGGGAAATCCATCTCTTGGAAGAGTTGTTAAACTGAATGATCCTTTGTTTGGAAAAGCAGCCCTGATAAGCTTGTGGGTTAGGGTGGGCTGCAGATGCCCAACACTGACATCATGCTCGATTCATCTCTTCCTTTTACAGCTCCCATCTAGCTCATCACATATCTAGTTGACTTTGCCCAAGAATATATATCCAATGTCCAGGCCTCTCATTCTTCTGTCACAGTTTGGCTGCACAAGTCCTTCTGCGTCCAGCCTTTATGCAAGGTCCCTGTCTGCTTTCTGAGTTCTCACCATTTCTACCCTTGAGAACTCACTGGAGGCTCTTTTTTTGTTTTTTGTTTTTACTTTTTTGGTTTTTTTCAAGACAGGATTTCTCTGTATAGCCCTGGATGTCCTGGAACTAACTTTGTAGACCAGGCTGGCCTCAAACTCAGAAATCTGCCTGCCTCTGCCTCCGGAGTGCTGGGATTAAAGGCGTGTGCCACCACGCCCGGCTCTCACTGGAGGCTCTTAAAGCCTACCAGTCATCAGCCTGGCAAAGTCAGTGACTTGCTGTCCCCAAGTAACTATTCAATATAAGTTGTCCCCTTAAAAGAAACCTTAAGGGAGATTACAATTCTCAGCACTGGCATCTTGATATGGTATGAATATGACTAGTTTACCCCCAAGACTATGTCGTAAAGGTTTGGTCCCTAAGTGGCTGTATTGAATGGTACTATGGACCTATAGGAGGTGGGATCTAATGTGAGGTTCATAGGGCCCTGTAGCATACCTTTGAAAGGCATTGGGGAACCGTGTTTTCTGTCTCTTTCTGCTATCTGGCCTGTGATATGCATCCTTCCTTCGACATTCTGAAGGGCTGCTGACCATAGAATGTGACACTAAACCAACCTTGCTTTTCTGCTTAAGGAATTTGTTACAAGGATGTGAAGCTGAAGGTTGCACCTTCCTTCCACGCTTTCAGCTGAGCTTTTTCACTACTTGAGAGATCATTGCTTACCTGTCTAAGCAGGACTTTTTTTCATTTTATTTTGAGATTATAGAATAATTATATCATTTCGCTCTTTCCTTTCCTCCCTCCAGACTTTCCCGAATTCTATTAATTGTTCCTGTGACAAGACTGCCTCCCTTCTCATCTGCATATACTTTTACTGGACTGGGTCCCACAGTGAGCTGGTGACTAAATAGCTCACACACTTTGCAGTAAGAGAATCAACTCCATGCAAGCAACCTCTGGGCACTTTCTGAAATTCTAATGATGGCCCTGTCCATGCACAGAACACAGAGTTAGGGTACAAATCAATCTGATGTCAATTTAGGGGTGGTAACCCTGATTTACATCTAGAGACTTTCTTGGTCACCCCAGTTACATTTGATCAGAGTTCCACAACTGACTCTCAGCCCACTGGAAGGAAAGAAGAACAAAGGACACTAGGAAATGTGGAGCCAGGAACTTATAACTACCTATGGGAATAATGTCAGATGGTAGGCATCGTATACCACCAAGCCTTGGAACATGGAATTTAAAATCCAAGAAATCAATGTTTATTTTTAAACATTTTACCAGGTTGCCTTCTAGCTTTGACTACATAGGGCTAGAGATGTAACTCTGTCTCTAGTAGATTCTATTAGTGATACAGGGAAAGTGAGGACCACATTAGCCCCTTCATACATGACAAGGGACAAGGTGCATCATCTCCTCATCCTTTTCTAATAGGCTGAAAATGTGTCGAGCCAATTAAAAATGATATAATTATAATACTGAAAAATTTTAAAGAAAGTGTGAGGGAGCAACTGCTTCTGGAATTCACTAGAACGTTAGTAGTTCCTTGATGCTATACATCCATGTTGGGGTCCTCCCCACCTGTGTTTCCCAGGGACTTTCTGGAAGGAGAACCATTTGCTTGAGAGGAAGCTAATGAGTTTCCCATGGTGAAGAGCATTGATCAGAGCCTATGCAACACTCATCTTTTAATACTTCACTTTCTTTCTCACCTTTCCCCAGAAACAAAAGAAAAAGAAAAAAAGAAAAAAGAAAATTTAGAAATAGCTAGAAGTGGGAGTTTTAAATTCCTGTAAGATCTTCTGGCTCAGAACTGGGATCAAACTGTGGGTTGGAGTCTAGGCACATTCTGCAGTGTAAGGACTCCAGAGCTTCCTGAATATATGGAGTCTATCTACTGTGACCAGTATTCCTGAACTAGCAGAGGCTGACCATGGGTGGTCAATCCATATTTCAAAGAATCTTGGAGAATCACTCTCTCTAAATGTGAAAGCTCTGGACTAGAATCAGAGTGGCAGCATCGACCAGCATGCGGTGCCGCGAGGCAGGCTATCCCACAGCCTCCTTCTCTCCTCTCACTGGAAACGCTGGTTTAGATTCCTCCTGCCAAGCCTTGTGGCCCTCCAGAGTATGCAGGAGCCTGCATGGAACAGAGCTGAAGTAAATAAAACAGATTATAGCCTTTTACTTTTCATCTTACTTTCTATTTTCTAAACTTTAGGGACAAAGGAGGAGAGACCCCACTTCTACAAAATGACAACCTTTGCTGAAGGGATCTAAAACTTTAGAGATAAGACTCAGTGTATAAGGATAGCTTGGAATTTGTCTTAAATACTAAAATGCCAACTGAGAAAGAGCCTGTTTGAGACTTAACACTGTGGCCACCTTGTCTTTCTTATGGGAACCTGTGTGACTGTGAAAGGTAGCTTAGTCCCCAGGTCGAGCTAAGGCTTGAAGTCCCAGAGACCCTGAAGGGACAGCAGGCTCTTTGCCTGTTCCCAGGCACTAGGCTCCTTTCACTAACTACAACCCCCCCATAGATTTGTGGTCATCAGTCATGTAAGGGCAATGCCACAAGCCTCTCCACATGTAGAGGACATGTCCCGTGGTCAGGTAGGCTCAAGACAGATCTCCATTTTAATAAGGTATCTAAAGGCCTGGAGGGCTTAGCCAATAAGCTCTGCTCCCCAGACATTCCTCCCTGCAAAAGGTATTTAATCTCAGACCCACCCTGAGAAGAGGGGTTATGGTTTTACACGTCCACTTTTCCACCATGACAATAAATGTCTTAAAACCATAGTCTGTCTCTTTTCATAGGGATCCACTATGAGGAATCATGGGAAGACCTTCACCTACAGACAGAGCTGCTGTCTAATCTCCTGCAGAAGGCCTCTTTGCACTACCAGCCACAACTGCCACCAAGCCCAAGACTGTCAAAACAAGGACAATCCCCTTGGGACCGGTCAGAGCCCCCTCCCTTATTCCCCCAGCCCTGGGCCAGATCCAACCTGTGGGCCCCACTCCATTCTCAGCTCTTCCTTGGCTTCCAGCAGTGCCTGGATGCCCAAGAGCCTGAGAACCAGATTGCCCCAGCCTCCTTGCAGGCCTGGGGACCCCTACATTCCCCAGCCAGCTCTGGCTCTCCTGTGCCTCAGACTACACTTCTCCACCCCCAGAGCAGTGTCCCAGGACCTCTCTATGGCCCAAAATTCACCTGGCATGGAGTGAACACAGTTACTTCTAGTGTCCTGCCTCCCTGATTGGCCAAGCCCTGTGGCAGAGCACCCATACCCTACAGGAACCAGTATGCTTGCAAGTTATCTCAGCTCTCTGGTCTGGCTTCCTTTCTGTTACAGCTTCATCAGGCAGCTGCTAACCTGGGCCTTGAGGCCAGAGGGATATGGCTCTGAATTTTCCCACTGTCTTTGTTTGGTCTCAGACTATTTTAACAAACTTGTCTGTTAGCTATACCTGGAAGCAATGCCTACTTCAGGGACATAATTCCTACAAAAATGTGTAGCATAACTAGACCTGTGGTAAGCATACACTGAGGGCTGTTTCTAGCCCATTTAGGTCCATGCAGATAAAACCCTAAGCACATAAAACCCTAAAGCAATGATGAGCAGACTTCAAGGTGTAAGAATTACGGAATCCTCCAGAGTTTCCCCCTCCTTGTGGAGAAAATGAGGTCGTTTACAAACAAAACACCAGTTATCTATATGCATGATGGATGAATTCTAAGAAATTAATTTGGAGTGGTGGGGGTTTTAATCCTTTTCATGGCAGAATTTAAATTTAAACACTTCCTCAGTGGCAGACTTTGTGAAATATACTCCTCAATTCTTGTGCAAAGTTTTCTGTACATAGCTCATCAGTTTTCTTCTGTCCAGGCTGTTGTTAGTTACCCAGGTCAATTTTACTGTGGTATATTTTAGGAGATACAGCAGGAGATGGTTGCCTGCAAGCCTTTGCTGATCTTCCCTGAAGCAAACTTCTGCTCACTGTTTTCCCTACCATATCCAGCCTTTCCACAATCCTGCCTTCTCCATAGTGCTAGCACCGTAGTCCACAAAGCCTGGAACATGCTGTGTGGTGTCTGAGGTCAGGAAGCCAATTTGGGCATTTTACAGACTGTATGCTGGCTTGTTATTGTCTACACTTTGATGTTCAAATGCAAGTTTCTCAACTGAGATTTTACTTTCCTCTCTTATATTCATTGTTACTTTTATATTCCCAGTTTTCTTTACCTTTGCAATTTAAAAAATCTGTATCTTATTTGTTACTATTATAAAGTGTGTGTGTGTGTGTGTGTGTGTGTGTGTGTGTTTAGGTCAGGGGACAACTTTGAGGAGTCAGTTCTCTTTATCCACTGTGGGTTCCTGGGATTAAACTCAGATTGTCAGGCTTCCATTGTATGTGCTTTGCCATGGGAACAGATATGTTCATATAGTTCCTGAGCAGATACTGCTTTAGGGTTCTGTACAAACCACAAGTATATACAGGTGTGCAAAAGGCACTATACATACCTGCACACACATATACTTGCACACCAGACATATACATATACCATACACCCCCACACACAAACATATTCACCTTCCATAGCCCCATATACATATACACATACACACACAAATACGCACATACCACATACACATACACTCATACCACACACACACTCATACTCACATACAACAAGTGCAACCACACTCACATATACACATAATACATACATGAATACACATACACATGGTGAACCATTTACACACACACACACACACACACACACAGACACACAATCCACATACATACTCACATACCACACTCACATTTACCATACCACACACAGAGAAGTTTGTTTAGCAAGGATCGTTGGAGGAAATTTTAACTTAACCAACTGTTGCATGTGAACTGAGGATCTGGTCTCATGAGGCAGAATGGCAAAGTCAAGTGCCTCAGTTCTTCCTTCAAATCAGGTTTCTCTGTGAAGTTCTCACCCGATGCTAGCTAATTTACTTCATTGGGACTTTTGATAGTCTAAACTTCTCTAACCTCACTTAGCTGTCTATAAATGAACTGATAATAGATGCCACCTGCTTTTTGGGGAGTCTGAGGTGTGTATGTGTGTGTGTTTCCATCTCTGAAGATGGGGCACTGAAATCCATCATTTCTTTTTAAAATGAAGTAAGGCCTGGCTGTATCTATGGGGAGGTGAATACAGTATGAAGGACAGAAAAATCTCCCAAGAAAAGGCTGTGCCTCAGATGCAGATTTCACAGAGATAGGCTGGGGATGAAAAGTAGTGATTTAAGAGCAGTCATGCAGAGTTACACGGAGTATGATGGCTTCAGACTATGAGTTACAGGTCTTGGAAAGAGTGGCTTGTGGTAGGAGCAGGGCCCAGTGAGACCCTCAGTGTTAATGAATAGGAGGTCACGGAGGTCTTTGTCATGAAAGGAGAGTTTGGGCTTGGTGAAGTGGTAAGTTCTGTGGAGTAGGTTTGATAAACTAACTGGTTTAACCAAGGCAGTGTTTAAGAAGACTACTAACATTACTCTATAAAGTATTTTTGGCAAATTTTGTTTTGTTCCTCACAAGTCAGCAATGAATCATTTGTATCATTGGACAATTCACATAAATAACCAAGTTCAAACACTTGAGCCTACAGATAAAAGCTTGTAGGGGATAAAGGGAGGAGCACTACTTACTAATTCGAGGTCAGAAACGTGTTCCTTCTCCATCCCAGGCTGCCTGTTGAGTTCTAACAGGTGAAGCCCTGAACCATTCAGGCAGCTATATGATGGAAAGAACTAGAAAATTTACAATGTCATTCAAAGGAACCTCCCACTTGGCTTGGGTAAGGAGTTTGAAATGGAGATGAGAATTAAGGAGGAGATGTGGCTCCATGATGCTGCTATGGTGGTATTTTGGGAAGGTTGGCTACTGATGCAGACGGAGAAATGTGTTAGTGAAACTCTGATACAATGAGATTTGTAGCCAAGTGTTTCTTGCTAAGACATCACTGTGCAGTGAAGGACAAGCCATGGCAGGGACAGTCACACTAATGTCATTACTTTTGATGTCGCTTTGAGAATACAGTCCTGTTGCTCACTCACTGATGGACACTCTGCAACCTCTGCCTAAAAATCAGTGCCCCTTGCCACTGGCTATGTACCCAGATCAGTTCTTGCTTGGAACTATATAACACTTGATCCTTTGTGTTTTTGTTTTCTGACTTAACACACAACTATGATAAACTTTCACCTTTTCTCCTCATGGACATTCTGATGGATTCTCTTTGCCATGATCAAATTGCCAGCATACATATGTTGGACCGTGAAAAGCAGCCTGTATTCTGGTTGAGCAAGGCTTACTCCGGAGACCCAGTAGAAAAATCTACAAGGTACCAAACAGTAATCTATGCTCTCAGACACAAGTGCCTGACACTGCATCAACTCCTCAACTCCATAATCCTGTGACTATTCGTCACATAGACAATGTCCTAAGCTCCTGGTATTCTGGCTACAGCCAGGTAAGCTCCTTCCCACAGTTACCTGGCAACAGCAAGGTAGCCCAGCCCACTATAAAAGGGGCTGCTTAACCCCTCCTCTCTCTCTTAAGCTCTTGCTCTCTCCTTGTCTTTTACCTGTTGCTCTCCTCCCCTTCCCTTCTCCTCTCTCTCCATGTGGCCATGGCTGCTCTCTAATTCTCTTCTCTTCTCTTCTCTTCTCTTCTCTTCTCTTCTCTTCTCTTCTCTTCTCTTCTCTTCTCTTCCCTTCCCTTCCCTTCCCTTCCCTTCCCTTCCCTTCCCTTCCCTTCCCTTCCCTTCCCTTCCCTTCCCTTCTCTTCTCTTCTCTTCTCTTCTCTTCTCTTCTCTTCTCTTCCTCCCTTCCTCTCTCTCTGTCTTTCTACATTAACACTTTCAAACCATGGACTGTCTCTGCTCATCGAGATCCACCTTGTTAGAGCAATAGAGCAGGTCTCCCTCTAACAAGCTGTGCATCTAACGTCCTGCCAGGAGGCCTCCCTGCGCTCCAGCCAGAATCACTAGCCAACCCAAGCCGCCCACTGAGCTAGCAGCCTGAGCTAGGCAGGTTCTCTCATCCCCAAGGTAACCTGCTAGAGCTCTCCTCCTACCTTACCCTTCAGATCCCATGCCAGAGTCCGTCCAAGGGCTTGTTCTCAGCTGTTCCACAACATACAGTAGTCTGGGATGTCTGAGAGTGAGAACCAGTCATGCCTGGCTACTGTGAGGTCCAGGGACCCCAAAACTGGCTCTCCCAAGGTATCTGCCATCTGTGGTGTCCAAGAGTTGGACCCAAGACTGCACCTTTCCCACCCCCCGGAGCAGGGTTGTGGCAGCTTGTGAGGCCCAACACCCTTCCTGCATACTTTGCAGTCTATCAGAGCTCTGGTGGTAGATGCGTTTCCCCATGTCTGGTGCCCAACATTCATACTCTGACACTTTAGTACTGTAATTGAGTAAAATATGAGCTTCCTGTATACACACTGAAATATTGCAGCAGTCACCAGACAACCAAGATATTTATTGAGTGGCTAACGGACTGGAAGTGCATACAGCATGGACACACTGGATAATAGGATGAATCATATCTAAATGAGTGAAAGGATAGACCTAGACCACAAGAGATTTCATCATCTACTCAGAAAGATACAATTTTTTGCCTTATCTATTTAAGTCATACAGGTATACTGTGTGTGTGTGTGTGTGTGTGTGTGTGTGTATTTGGAGGCCAAAGGATAATCTTGGGTATTTTTCCTCAGGTGTAGTCCACCTTTTTTTTTTTTTTATTTCTGATACAATATCAGCCTGGAATTTACCAACCTGGCTAGGCTAACTGAGTAGGGAATCCCATCTTTGGGATTATAAGAGCATACCAGTATCCTAGACAATTTTAAAGTGTAGGTTCAAGGGACCAAGCTCAGGTCTTTGCACTTGCAAGGCAAGCACTAAACTTTTGGCTGGCCTTGTTTTTGGAAGTTTCCATTTAAAAATTTAAGATATGATTGATTATTGCTAACTGGACCTGCAGAAAGCAGATAGGACTGCTGACCCAATCCTCCCTGTCCCACCTGGCTTCCTTCCCCATCCTGTGTGCAGGGTAGCTTTCTTATCTTTTCTCTCTTGGCTCTACAATGAGTACAGGAATGAATGAAGAGACACTATGGGCTGCCGTGCTCTCTATAGCCTCCCAGGCCATGGGCTTCTGTTGGTCTCACAGCTCTGATGCAGAGTCCACTCCATATGCCAAGTAGCTCAGTGATATCTGAGAATTTGTTAATTCTGAAATTCACAAGGGAATATCAGGCTCCATCATTTTGATCCAAATTTAAAGCAAGGTTAGTTAAATAACTGACCAGCATGGTCTTTGGTCAGGACCACTCTCTGGAATTTCCAGACATGTTGTAGAGGCTACTTAAGAATAAATGCATAGAGTCACTGTATTTGCCCACATGGCTTTGTTCTTTTCTAAGGACTGCATCTCCCAGTATTCCAAGAAGTTACCTGGTCCTTGGACAGGTGGGGCTTACAGGTTAACTTTTGGGTCTTACACAGTGATTTCCTACACACTCTGTAGAGACTTTATCTTCTACTTGTAGAGGTGCAGATGGTTTGAGAGCCCTTTATATTACCCTTGTACATGACTGTGGCTGGTGGAAAGTGTCTTAAAACTTCTTAACACAAAGTAAAATGAATGGCTAGGCCCTTGTTTTACAATTCCTCAAACTTAGAAATGGATGAAAGAGAAATGAATGATGGTTCAAACAACAAAAAACAAAATTATGTTCAAGGCTTTTGTCCTCTCTGGTCAAATAGTAAGTGGTTCAAATGTTATCATTCACTGGAGTGAGGAAGCAATAATATAAAAATAAACATATTTCTCTGGCATCCCTTGTTCCTGTTTGTTAGTGTGTTTGAAAGGGTTTGCTCCCTGTGGTCCCTTTGGCAGGGTCTGGAAAGCTCAGCAGGACATCCTGAGAAGCATGAAAAACACTAGACACATGGGTGAGATGGGTGCATTCCCAGCTTCCCTGTGAGGAAGGAAAGCTGAAAAGAGTAAGACTCAGTGTATTCCCAGAAGTTGAAAATTCAAATCCAAATCACTTCAGGTGGCTGTCACTTGCCTTGAGGGATTGAAGGTTGACCCCAACATGCTGGAAAATAAACCCTTGTTTTTTTGTTTTTTTTTTTTTTTGCATCGATCCGTGTCTCGGTGTGTCACTGGAGGAGGGCAGGGTGCATCTCGAAGTAAGTACTGAGGGTCAGAGTCTTACATTTGGGGGCTTCGCCAGGGATTTGAAGAGATCCCCAAGCAACCACAGACTAGACTGATCAGAGGGGAAGAAACTGAACTCAACAACAGGTGCCAACTTGTATTTGTCAGTGTTTGTCCTTCTGTCTTTTGCTTTCACTTTTGGCTCTTGAGCACGATGTCGCTGGCAAGCCTCTGGTCTGGTGAGGTCAATTGTGGAGGTCAGACATGCCTTAATGCCGTGACTGTGAGGAGTGTAGATGATGCTTCAGGCCTCCTGAGGTAGTTGAGAGGATTCTGCTCTTTGTGAAAACAGGGAGACACAGTATTGGCAGGATCCAAGTCTTGCTATAACCTGGCTTCTGAGCTCTTGGAGGGGTGAACTGTGAGTTGATTGTCTTTCTCTGTGTTCTTGGACTTGGACTGTCTGTGCCCATGGCAGGGGTGAACAGTCTTTCTCTGTGTTGATTATCTTTCTCTGTGTTTATAGGTGTTGGTTATCGCATTCTGTGTTCTTGTACTTGGACTGATAACATTTTGGAGATTGGACAGACTGTATCTACCCTATTAAACATCATAGTTAACCTCTGGAGGAGAAAACTTGTCAGTAGTAGTAAAGAAGGGAAAGTGAGTTACTATACTTCTCTGAGTGGCCCACCTTCAGAGTAGGATGGCCACCTGAAAGGACCATCTACCTGCAGGTGATCAAAGCAGTAGAGGAAAGAGTCTTTAGGCCAGGCTCCCTCAGACACTCAGACCAAGTGCTCTATATAGTTACCTGGAAGAATCTAGTGGAGGACTAGATAAAAACCTTTTTTTTCCCTAAGACCCACTTCACAGGTTCTTGCTGTCAGGAAAAAGGAAACACAGGAAGAGGGATTCGGACCTAAGAAGAAGTCGATCCTTGAAGACCCTTCAACAGTGGACCTGTTGCTCCAAGACCCTCCTCCTCCAAATCCCCCTTGACCTCATTGACCTGCCAGTGCCAGCACCAGTTCCAAGATCCTCAGCCCATATGGAACCAAGGCCATAGAACACCCACCCTGCTTTTTACTGGAGGGAGGAGCAAGAGAAGATCCCCAACTTCCCGATTCTGCCATGGGGACCCAAAGTCAGAGAGACCTACCTCCCCTGATACCATGGTGTATCTCCAACTGAGGGCATATGGGTGTCTAGATGATAAAGGAATCAGGCTATGCAATTTTGATCCTTCTCTTCAGCTGACGTGTACTACTGGAAGACTCCCCCACTTCAGATAACCACAAGGGGCTGATGAATCTCTTTGAAACTGTTTTATTTATTCATCAGCCCACCTGGGATGATATCCAACAACTCATGAAAGTGTTCTTCATGACTGAAGAGCAAGAATGGATAATGCAGGAATCCAGAAAGAATGCCCCCTCAGATTCTGGGGGCACCATCAATTGACTAGGCTGTTGTCAACAGCAGGTTTCTCTGACTAGACCTGACTGGGACTTTAATACAGCAGAAGGTAAGGGTCACCTGAAGGTTTACCACTAGGCTCCATTGGCAGGTCTCAAGGTAGGGGGGTCACACAGTGACCCACAAATTTGACCAAGGTACATGAGGGTTAGACAGGGATCAGATGAGTCACCTGCTGCCTTTTTAGAGTGACTCATGGAGACATACTGTCAGTTTACGACCTATGACTGCAGTAGCAAGGAGCACAATGCTACTGTGACTATGGCTTTTATAGACCAGGCTAGTAGAGATATGAGAGAAAAGCTTCAGAGGCTAGAGGGACTACAGAATAAGTTGTTGAGCAATCTAGTGCAAGTTGCTGAGAAAGTCTACCATAACGTGGAGACAGAGGAGGAGGAGCAGAGAAAGAGAAAGAAAGAAGATAAAAGGGAGATAAAAAGTGAAAGGAAAGGAATTTACAGAGAATCTTGGCTACAGTAGTTCGGGAAAGCAGAGAAGAGAAACTCCAACCAAAGAGAGAGACAAAAAAACCCATTGAAAAGGACCAATGCACATATTGCAAGGAGAGGAGCTACTTGGCCTGAGAGTGCCCTAACAAACAGAAGCTGGGGACGGGAAATCCCAAACATTGGAAGAAGCACCCCCAAATGGCAAGGGTATTAGCCCTAGGGGAAGATAGCAACTAGGGAGGACAGGATTCTTATCCCCTCCTCCAAACCCAGGGTAACTCTGAGAGTGGAGGGGAAACCCACTCAATTCTTGGTGGACACATTGGTTCAAGGCTCGGTCCTCCTCTAACCGATGGCACTGTTCCCAAGAAAAAAAATCTTGGATCCAAGGGATCACTAGCAGCAAAATGTATTCATGGACTACCTGAAGAACAGTGGATCTAGGGATAGGCTGGGTATTCCATTCATTTACAGTCATCCCAGACTGTCTCTACCCTCTGTTGGAGTGAGACTTATTTTCCAAGATGGGGACTCAGATACACTTCCTTCCCAATGGGCCACAAATAACTAGTTCAAAAAGAAGAGCCCATGGGTGGAGGAAAGTGTCTCCAGCTGACCCCTGCTGGGAGGCGAGGCTAGCTGCTTTACTGACAGGAGCAGTTTTCATGAAGGAGGGTGCTGCCATGGTGGATTGCACAAATGTCATCTAAGTGGAACCTTTACCCCCCAGCATGTCAGCACAGAAATTGGAAATAATTGCTCTTACCAAGTTGTTGGAACTTGGGACTGGCAAGAAAATTAACACCTACATGGATAGCAGGTATGCCTGTGCTACAGCCCAAGTCCACGGGGCTATATACCAAGAGACTGCTCACATCAGAGAGAAAAGAAATAAAAAACAAACAGGAAATCTTGAATCTCTTGGATGTCATGCTGAAGCTAGCAACTGTGAGGAGGGAAGAACCTCTGTGGCCCAAGTCAATAACCAGGCTTGAGAAGTGGCTATGCAGGAGCATATCCCAGTTATGAGCCCGCAAGAGACACCCACTGGGAAATGGAACTGGACTAAGGTATGACCTCACTTAGAATATACTGAAGAAGAAAGGACTCAGATTGTTAGCCACCCTACCAACTACTACCTGGAGAAGGAAGGGCAGTGGCACATACAAGAAGAAAAAAAAAACCTATACTCCCCAGAAAACAAGCTGAGGACTTACTTGACCAAATGCATAGATAGACCCATTTAGGGGATAAGCTCATCCAAGCACTCAAGGGATCTAAGGTATATGTAATGGACCTTGTCAAACAGTGTAAGGTGTTCCAACCCGCAGGACAGCCGAACAGGGTCTGAGGAACCACCTGTGGAGAGAATGGGGGACAAGAAACACAAAGAATGGACAGCAAGTCTGATTGATCAAGCTGACAAATTTTATTTTTCCCAGGCAAGCTTTATACCCATAGATGCAGGATATGGGGAGGGGGATGATGCAGAATCACTTTGTTTCTGGGGGAATGCACCTGTTCCCAAAAGCAGGATATTGGCTAGGTAAAAAGTTCATCAGGACAACGGAACAGAGTAAGTTGCTAGGTAACTGTCCACAAGATCTATAGCTATTTGTTCTTAACTGGGGGTAGTACTTTCCTACAGAGGCCTCAACTTTCCCCACAGAAATCTCAACTAAGCTAGTACTTTTCCACTAAGGCCAAGACATTGTAAGTAAGCACTTATGGCTGACAAGGCACTTAACATCCAAACAGGGTGGCTCTCAACAGTAAGGTGTGTCAGCAAGTAAATGCTTATGCAGCAAAGAGCAAACGACAAGAGACCTAGGGGAGACTGGCCTGGGGTTTATTGGGAGGTCGAGTTTACAGAAGTTAAGCCAGGAAAATATGGTTACAAATACCTTCCAGTGTTTGTAGATACTTTCTCTGGATGGGTTGAGGCTTTCCCCACCAAGCAGGAAACAGCTACTGTAGCAGTCAAGAAGATATTAGCAGAAACTTTCCATAGGCTTGGAGTGCCCAAGGTAATTGGATGGGACAACAGTCCTGCTTTGGGATTGGCAGAAACATTGGGGACTAATTGGAAGCTCCATTGTGCCTACTATCCCCAGAGCTCAGGGCAGGTAGAGAGAATGAACAGAACACTAAAAGAGACCTTAACTAAATTGTCCTTGGAGACTGGCACTGACTGGGTGGTGCTCCTTTTCCAGGCCCTGTTCTGAGCCTGGAACACCCCCTACCATTTTAACCTGACCCCTTTTGAGATCCTGTATGGGAGCCCCACTCCCTTGACCCTGGCTCTTGGCACCCCCCTCCCCCCCCCAGAGTGACTTTTTAGGCTGACTGGGATCCTATGGCTTGATTGCAAGGTTTCCAGATCAGCCACCAGGAATTGTGGCCTAAACTTAGTGCCCTGTATAATGCAGGTACCCCAGAGGTTTCACACAAGTACCAAGTTGGAGGTTGGGTATTTGTTAAGAATTATCATGTTGAAAACTTGGAAGCAAAGTGGAGAGGGCCATTTCTGGTGTTGTTGACCACTTTGACCTTCATTAAAGTAGATGGAGTAACTCACTGCCTGGCTTCAGGTCAGACCAACATCTGCATCTGATACCTACTAGATAGTAGCTAGACACCCAAGCAACCCTCTTCTACAGGCCAGAGAAACCATGAGATGGTTATGGTGTATCTTCCAACGCTACATCTCGGCAGCCCCCCCCCCCCAACCCTACCAGGGTGACTTGGCAGGTGTTCTCAGTTACTGGGGATATAGCTTAGTCCACTACAGAGGAAGACCTGCATTGTATCTGGTGGCCGGATCTTGTCTTTGATATCTGTGATTTAGCAGTGGGCCTTGGCTCTTGAGGTGTCTTTGCCCTGCAGACACAGGGGGAATGATTGCCTGAATGTGGGGGATGAGAGACTTGTGAATCGAAACTGTGTCCCAGAAGCAGCCTTGGAGGGTGCTGTTTAGGGTGTGGACACCCAAAGTTGAGGAGTGTCCTGTGAGAAACCCCCATATATGTGTGCCCCTGTGATGGGAGAATCCAGCAGCAGGCCCATCAGTGTTAGGGGGGCAACCACTTTCTCTGTGCTACCTGGGGGTGTGAAACATTGGGAAGCACATACTGGAGACCATTCTGCATGTAGTTAAAGATTCAATGGCCAAGGTGAGAGAAGGGCTAGCCAAGCAGAAGACAGAAAGAGAACAGAGTCAAGGCAGGTTCAAGTCTTGGTTTAACTCCTCCCCTTGGTTAATCACCCTCATATCCACCTTGTTAGGACCCCTAATTGTTCTCATTCTATTACTGACATTTGGACCCTGCATATTGAACAAGCTTATAGCCTTCATAAAAGAGAGAAGAGGAGCAGTGCAGCTGATTGTTCTGCACCAAAAATATGAGGCCCTGAGGACAGGACCTGAAGAATGTGAGTTAGTTACTCAAGACCCTTCAGCACAGCTCCAGGACTGGAGCTTGTGAAGAAAACGGGGGGGGGGGGATGAGGGACCCTAAAGGGTTTTCCAGTCCCACACCCTCCTTACAGCTTCTCCTTCCCACCTGGAGTCAAGGCGTGGCCAAGTTCCATTTTCCACCCACAGGAATATTCTTGTGTAAAATGTTCTCAGAATGTACCTGACCGTCTGAAAAGTCCCAGGTAGTGTTCAAATGTATGCCATGATGTGCCTGTGCTTGCTAGCCAATAGATTTAAAGATTAATATGTTTAGCCAATAAATTTGAACTGTAACCTTGCGGATGAAATCTGTGCCCCTAGAAAGTAAAAAACAAACAAACAAAAAAAAAACAACCCCCCCCCACTTTTAATAGCCTTCTTAGTAATTTGTCTTGAGGGACTAATTGAAGGTTGACCCCAATATGCTGAAAAATAAACCTCTTGCTTTTGCATCGATATGCATCTCGGTGTCTCACTTGGGGGTTATTTCGAAGAAAGTACCACTGACCAAGGGTCGAGGTCTTACACCCTTACCACAATGCTTTTACCTTGCCACATGTCAAGAGTCTGCACAGCCTATAGCGTGGACTGAAAATTTTAAGTTGTTCTCTCTGGTAATTTGTCACAACAGTGAAAAGTCTGATTGATGTAAGGACAGAATGAAATTAGGCATGTAATCAGTCATCCAAGGCACAGCTGTGACTTTGGTAGAATGCTGCTTTGGGCCACTGTGGTTTGTGTGTGTGTGTGTGTGTGTGTGTGTGTGTGTGTGTGTGTGTGTGTTGTGCTTACCCTCATGTCATAGTAGCATGACAGTTTCTACACATGTAACAGAGGTCAATTGCATGGTGCTTTGCCAATTCCTTGTAAAGAAGGGCAGAAGGCAAATGTGTTCATATACCCCTAACACCATCTCCCTTAAAGATCATTGGTGGGTGTGGTCACAGCTCAGGGATAATCAGCATCAGGGTAGATGTCAAACTTGGGTATTGTCTCTTAGGGCCACAGAACTAAAATAATCTGAAACTTTCCTTCCTTCCTTCTTTCCTTCCTTCCTTCCTTCCTTCCTTCCTTCCTTCCTTCCTTCCTTCCTTCCCTCCCTCCCTCCTTCCTTTCTTTCATCCATTTTTAAATTCTTAGTTTCATAAATATATAATCAATTTTAGGCCTCCCCCAGTTTCTATGTCTCATCTTTACTTTTTCTCCTGATGAAACCTTTCTTTCCAACTCCTCTTTTTACTTTTTGTCATGCGTCTGTGTCCCACCAAGTTCAAATAGGGTTACTAACTAGAGAATGGGCAACTTATCAATGCACCTGACAAGAGTGATACCCCGTTTCCCAACTGCCATTAACTGTCAATAGTTCCTAGGGGATGGGTGAGTTTCTACATTGAAATATTGATAGGTTCAATCTTGTACAGGTCTTGTGCAAGTAAACAAGCCATAAAGTCATGAGAGCATTGGCTATGTCATGTACAGAAGACACCATTCTACAGGAGTCTTTCCCAACTTCTGTCTCTTACATTTTTTCTAGCCTTATTCCCCTCTTCCATGATGTTCTCAAGACTTCTGGGTATGTGTTGGGAACTGTGGGGTAATACAGATGTTCTATTTTGGGCAGAATATTGCAGTCAGATATTCTATGCACATTGGTCAATTATGAGTTCCCTGCAAAGAGAAACTTTTGACCAAGGCTTCTGACTATGGTGTAGAACCATGCTTTAAACTGCAGCAGGTTCCATGTATTTCTAACAAAATCTTTGTGTAGTTCATGTTAGCTCACATTGGTAGTACAGGGTACTCTACTAGTTATAGTTGGGCAAAACTACATAGTAAAGGGGCCTGCAGAAAGATATAGACAACAACCAAAGAAGCCCATCTGTAAATTTATGAATGTCTCTAATGTTTACAGAATGCTGAATATTCTAATACATCATTTGAGTTGGGGTGACAGGACAGGACTTAAGCTTCAGTCTGATGGCTTCTATAGGTTAGATTCATTTAATTGGACCTAAGAAACAGAAATTCTTCTGATGGGATGAAACAGTCTTAGCTGTCAATAAAGACCCAGTGTGAGGGTGGGACATGGAAAAGTAGGAATTTGTCTTGTCTGGATATAAAGAAGGATATAAGAGATGGGCAAGAACGGGGCAAGGTCCAGGCAAAGGGCACATCAGAAGGATGTGGAAAAAGAGGGCCTGTCCAGGATGGTCTTGATTACCTCGGAAGCTGTGGGTTCAAAAGGGAGGAGGTGTGTCAAGAGTGAGGTTGGCAGAACAGAAAGAAGAATCAATGGTGCTCTGGTGAAAGGTTGTGGAGAGCTTTTGGAGCTGCTTGGCTAGAATTTGACATTGGACCAGGATAAAGAAGTAGGCTTCAGGCAGGAATCTGATAATGGACTAGGACAGGGAAGTAAGCTCAGGCAGGAATCTGATTTTGGGTTAGAACAAAGAAGTAGGCTTCAGGCAAGAATATGATTTAGGGCTAGGAGAGAGAAGTAGGCTCAGGTATCTTGGTTATCCTGATAAGCTCTTAGAAACAGTGATCATGGGACTTTGTTTATTGCCTTGCTTGTCCCTTAACCTAGAACTGACCTTAGTACTTATATGTAATTAAAATGGTATGAAAGCACATTGGACAAAAAAAAAAAAACCCCTCAGCCTCAGAACTTGTTGGGATCAACTACAATGTTGTTTAGTTGTCTTTTTTTTTTCTTTTTTTCTTTTTAATCCTTGCTCCTGCCCTGGAGAACCCATTGACTGACTGAGCTGGCTTGGTCAAAGGGTCATGCCAAAAAACTATCATCTCACAGAATCTGGTGATGGGTTAGAAGTGGGGTTGTGGCAAGACTTCAAGCTATAGTTTGTTATGTTATAACTCCTGGAACAGAAAGATATGTAGGGTATCTGACATACCCCATGGTATCTGTAGAGCCATGAGTTATTCGGTAGCAGGATCAGTGACATTTGAGATTTCTGAGTATGTAGATAACAACTAAAATTGTCAGTGAATAATGAAGTTACTCACTTCTTTGTCTTTTTCCTTGTTGAAGACACATGTGTGACTTCCTGCAGAGATGATGAGGGTGTCTCTCCACACTAGAGGGAGTCCTGCATGCCCAGTCCTTACTGCTGTGCTTCTGTTACCAGCACCACACACTGCCATCACTGTTGAGTTCCTAAATAGAGACAGATAAGAACATATGTATCTTTTCTGTCCTATTTCTGTGACATAGAGTAGACAAGCACCACTTATCCTGAGCCTAGCTTCTCTGCCCAGATTTCTGAGTTGCTGCATGAATTCTGAGACTGTCCCTTCTGTTCTCTTAGGAGTTCAAGTGTGATAGGTGACAGAGCCCCCTCTGTGTTAGTGTAGCAGCTGACTTAAATGTACTTTAAAATGGGGAACATGAAAAAAAAAAAAAAAGGTTGGTAAGAATGTCCAGCTGGACTAAAGTCAAGTAAAGCAGGAAAGAGAAGGAAGTTGGCCAAGTCAGAATGGGCATCAGGCGCCTGGCTGTGGCCGTTTGTCCTGGCAAGCAAGGAGGCCTGTCTGGAGCAAGGTCTCCAGGAGGCCAACTTCCCAACTTTTCTCTGAACTGATTGCTCCCTGAGGCCTTGAAGTGATCTGGGTGCTGACTACCAGTGCTCCCACTCCCAAAACTTTGTGAGCTCATCAGGATGCCCTGCCAAAGAGCCTCCTGACCTAAGCCCTTTGCAAAGACACTTGAGCCTTGAGCCCTTTTGAAGGTGCTCTGTGTGAAATTGCTTTTGGTTTCCATGTGAACACTCATTCAGGCTCTGCCTCTTTGCTACAGTATAATGAGTTACACAGAGGAGGGCTCTGAAGAATAGTTTACAGCCACATCTATGGAAATGAGCTAACCTTGGGTCCAGATATGAAAATAAATATCCAGGCCTGTGGACTAGGCCAAGGGCTCTAATGGTTGAATTGAATATAAAGACTTCTTTCAAGCCTTGTAATATGGTATTGCAAAACCATCAAGTCTGAGCTAAGAGGACCTGTAAACAAATCCAGACATAAGCTCCTTGCTTCTGCCTCCTCAACTATTAGACCTGCTTCCATCATGGCTGACACCAATACCTAGGATCTTATAGAAAGGTGTTTGGAGTGAGGGGAAAAATATATATTGTTTACA
Source organism: Mus minutoides (assembly GCA_902729485.2). NCBI lineage: Eukaryota > Metazoa > Chordata > Mammalia > Rodentia > Muridae > Mus > Mus minutoides. Next base: position 3,338 of record LR750848.1, on the reverse strand, counting down.
GGTAATATTAATTCACAAATATCTTTCTTTATGGGTGGGGCTGCTGTGCTACACTGGGGCTTCTTCTGAGCATGAGTGCTATTCAATGTCCTTTGTGTGTGGGTCTAGTCATAGCAGGTTCAGAACCCCTGTCACAGATGCACTATGGTCTTCAGTGTGTGTAGACCCTGCCAGGATTCTATCCTGCAGTCTGTCCTACAAAAGGATTCTTTTCTTCACAAGGTACTGACAATCTTTACTTATGAAAGCTTTGTTTACCAGAAAACAGAGATCACAGTGGAGGAAAGTCAAGGACTTGGAGACAGAAGAATCATGTGTGAAAGGGCTGAGAGTCATTTTGGTCAAGCTGTTGTACTCAGGATGCTGGAAAAAATTGATGGGGGAAGAAGCTATGTTACAGAGGAGATCATAGCATGTAGGCCGACATACCTTAGAAAGTGCAAAACAATGTCCCAGGGTCTGATCTGCTCTTGCCAGTTGTAAAGAAGAATGGCACAAGCATATGAAAGCTTCAGAGGTGGGGAACCAGGAGACTTCAGTCAGTAGCTTTGAAGGCCCAGGAGCAGGAGATAGCAACTAAAGGAAGGCCACAGAAGCAATTCAGCTAGGGAGCTAAGGACTTTCCCATGCATATTATTCTTTCTTAAATTAAAGGTTATCATCTCTGAAAACCACAGAGTCCCTACCATCCTTCTGTGTGAGGTAGTTTTTAGACAGTTGGTACAGAGGACATCTTTTTTTTTTTAATTAGATATTTTCTTTATTTACATTTCAAATGCTATCCCAAAAGTTCCCTATACACTCCCCCCACTCTGCTCCCCTATTCACCCACTCCCACTTCTTGGCATTGGAGTTCCCCTGTACTGGGGCATATAAAGTTTGCAAGACCAAGGGGCCTCTCTTCCCAATGATGGCCGACTAGGCCATCTTCTGCTACATATATAGCTAGAGACACGAGCTCTGAGGGTACTGATTAGTTCATAATGTTGTTCCACCTATAGGGTTGCAGACCCTTCAGCTCCTTGGGTACTTTCTCTAGCTCCTCCACTGGGGGCCCTGTGTTCCATTCTATAGATGACTGTGAGCATCCACTTCTGTATTTGCCAGGCACTGGCATAGCTTCCCTTGAGACAGCTATATCAGGGTCCTTTCAGCAAAATCTTGCTGGCATATGCAATAGTGTCTGGGTTTGGTGGCTGATTATGGGATGGATCCCTGGGTGGGGGTCTCTGGATGGTCCATCCTTTTTTCTTAGCTCCAAACTTTGTCTCTGTAACTCCTTCCATGGGTGTTTTGTTCCCTATTCTAAGGAGGAATGAAGTATCCACATTTTGGTCTTCATTCTTATTGATTTTCTTGTGTTTTGCAAATTATATCTTGGGTACTCTAAGTTTCTGGGCTAATATCCACTTATCAGTGAGTGTGTATCAAGTGATTTCTTTTGTGATTGGGTTACCTCACTAAGAATGATATCCTCCAGATATATCCATTTGCCCAAGAATTTCATAAATTCATTGTTTTTAATAGCTGAGTAGTACTCCATTGTGTAAATGTACCACATTTTCTGGATCCATTCCTCTGTTGGTTTCTTTCCAGCTTCTGGTTATTATAAATAAGGCTGCTATGGGCATAGTGGAGCATGTGTCCTTATTACCACTTGGAACATCTTCTGGGTAAATGCCCAGGAGAGATATAGCTGGATATTCCGGTAGTACTATGTCCAATTTTTTGAGGAACTGCCAGAATGATTTCCAGAGTGGTTGTACAAGCTTGCAATCTCACCAATAATGGAGGAGTGTTCCTCTTTCTCCACAACTTCACCAGCATCTGCTGTCACCTGAATTTTTGATCTTAGCCATTCTGACTGGAATGAGGTGGAATCTCAAGGTTGTTTTGATTTGCATTTCCCTGAGGATTAAGGATGTTGAACATTTTTTCAGGTGCTTTTCAGTCCTTCAGTATTCCTCACTTGAGAATTCTTTGTTTAGTTCTGTAGCCCATTTTTTAATTGGGTTATTTGAATTTCTGGAGTCCAGCTTCTTGAGTTCTTTGTATATATTGGATATTAGTCCCCTATCAGATTTAGGATTGATAAAAATCCTTTCCCAGTCTGTTGGTTGCCTTTTTATCATATTGACAGTGTCTTTTGCCTTACAGAAGCTTTGCAATTTCATGAGGTCCCATTTGTCAATTCTTTTTTTTTTTTTCTCACAAAGTTAAAACATCCAGGCAGGTGTTAGACTTGTGCCAAAAATCCTGCAAGTATCTTTGAACTTTTTCTCGATTATAGTGACTATCATTGTAAAGTTTAAAAGTAACACAAATCTGTTGGTATTTAGTATAACACTTGAGATGGCATCTTACACTTAAACTCTGAACCTCCTCACCAATAATTTGAATAGTATCATAAAGAACATCAATCTGTTGTTCCAAATGCCTATCTAAATCCTTTTTTTTCAACTTTTATTAGATATTTTCTTCATTTACATTTCAAGTGTTATCCAGAAAGTTCCCTATACCCTCCCCCCTCCCAGTCCTGCTCCCCTACCCATCCGCTCCCACTTCTTGGCCCTGGTGTTCCCCTGTATTTGGGCATATAATGTCTGCATGACCAAGGGGCCTCTCTTCCCAATGATGGCCAACTAGGCCATCCTCTTCTATATATATGCAGCTAGAGACATGAGCTCAGGGGGTACTAGTTAGTTCATGGTTATTCTTCCACATATAGGGTTGAAGACCCCTTCAGCTCCTTGGGTACTTTCTCTAGCTCCTTCTTCCTTGGGAACCCTGTGTTCCATCTAATAGCTGACTGTGAGCTTCTACCTCCATGTTTGCCAGGCATTGGTATAGTTTCCCCCGAGACTGCTATATCCGGGTCCTTTCAGCACCATCTTGCTGGCATATGCTATAGTGTCTATGTTTGGTGGCTGATTGTGGGATGGATCCCTGGCAGCTGCAGTCATTGAGTCCATCCTTTGGAATCAGCTTCACACATGATCTCTTTAACTCTTTCAATGTGTGCTTTGTTCTTAATTCTAGGAAGGGGTGACTTGTCCACATTTTGATCTTCCTTCTTCTTGAGTATCATGTGTTTAGTAAATTTATCTTGGGTAGTCTAGGTTTCTGGGCTAATATCCACATATCAGTGAGTACATGTTATGTGAGTTCTTTTGTGAATGGGTTATTTCACTCAGGATGATGGCCTCCAGATCCATCCATTTGCCTAGGAATTTCATATATTTATTGTTTTTAATAGCAGAGTAGTACTCCATTGTGTAAATATACCAAATTTTTTGTATCCATTCCTCTGTTGAGGGACATCTGGGTTCTTTCCAGTT